>KN882226.1:57999-72761 GCA_000934455.1 Apostichopus parvimensis
CGCGTCGCGTCGCGTCGCGTCGCGTCGCGTCGCGTCGCGTCGCGTCGCGTCGCGTCGCGTCGCGTCGCGTCGCGTCGCGTCGCGTCGCGCGCCGGTGTGAAAGGGCCTAACTAATCTGATTGTTTTCAACTTTTTTATCGCGTCGTATCGCGTCGCGTCGCATCGCGTGCCGGTGTGAAAGCGCCTTTACAACGCGTTCAACGTGACATTCTTAGTTTGAAGAGCAAATCAGAGTACCAGCGTTCAATTACTAACATTAAAGACTAACATGTAACATAAGTACACTGGCTGTTGGATACTCACCAACACTACAGTCAGTTTTCTGTGGAAAATGGGACACAGAAGGAAAACGTCAAAACAGCGGCGATATTATTCTCGTTCCAATTTTGATATCGTTGACGTATATTTTCTTGGCGTCACATGTCATCTCTTCTCTAATAAGAAATTATTTAGAGCTACGCTATATGTTCTGTGATTATCGAGGAATTGATTTTCATCGGCCCCAAACTATAGCTTAACATTGGGTTACCACTTTGATATGTCAGAATTTCATACGAGATATATCCAAACTTCATTTAGGGGTAAGGCCTCTCTGACAAATGAGATCCAAAAGTATATCCGGATATCCAATAGTAAGTCAATTGGGGTAGGCTACAACTGAGTCAGGGGTAGACATATCCATGATTCATTTAAAGATACCCTAATATCAACAACATCCAATATTTAAATCAAATGTCTAAAATTATGATGGCTGGATAAGAGATATCCAAAATTCATTTTGCAATATCGAAAATTGTTTTCTATTTAGCAGAATATTATTTCACAATTGAAATTAGAGATATCCAAACTGTCAGTTCGTTTTAGCCACGTCCATATTGCTGCGGAATATTCAAGATCTAAAATTAAATATCCAAATTTGAAAACGTTTAGGCTTTCTTAAATTATTAAGAGATGTTCGACATGTGATAAGAAATGCCTAGAATTCATTTACCTTAATAGGGATAATTCAAAACGGAAAAGAGATGTGGAATTGTGTCTACACTTTAGGAACTGAATAGTTTTAACATGATTTTCTGGGCTTGTTTCCATAACCATTACATCGAAATGTATTTATTCGCATTTTTATCCAGGGTTGCTTTTTCAGCAAAAGCTGGTTTCCAATAAGGCCCTGCTTTTTTTGTACAGATACAAAACAATTAAAGCTGTAAAGTGGAGACAACTACAAAATAGATAAAATGGAAATAAAAGAATTATCAAAAATATAAGAATATGTAGAGGAATAATAATGTAGAGGAATTCATGGTGATGTCGTCGAGGAAATGTATTTCCGGTAAGAGGCAATCATGTAACAAAGTAATGTTGTTGATGTTCTATATGTGATAGCCCATATTTAGTTGACAAGTTTCTATAAAATAAGAAAATGCAGCATTTCTTACTAAGGTAATAAATATCACAATATGGTAGGATAAGAAATGCATGGTTGACATAAATGGTTTAAAATTACGTAGCGCTGGAAAGTAGTGGACAGGGCAAACTCTTGTGGAAGATTGGCTCTGGCCCAGATGCCCAATCTACATATTCTTCTAACTTAAAATGTGAAAAGAAAGCAAATAACTTATTCCATGGAATTTTTTGAAAATGCAGTATTTTTTGGCTCCTTTTCATTTTGGTAACTCGTGTTACTCTTATAACTGCATGGTATTGCAAATATTTAAAAGACATCGGACGAAATCTGTTAATGAAGTCTTTACAAATGTATACACTGTATGAACATTACTGTGCATCTGGATTCAAATGTAAACACGACGCCTGCCGTACGCAGTTGCATTATGGAAAGTTGAGGGCCCTTAATTTATAGCTGGTCGACCCCCACCCATGAGAAGGGAAAGTCAGTCTTGTTAGTAATCAGTGCTTAAAGAAAACAACATTTTTTATTTTTACAAAATTCCGGGAATGTGTATGTAAACAGCTGAATGTTAGCTCTGGTTATTTTCGGATTTGTCAAGCATCTTCACTCTTTTCAAATTAATGGAAAGAGAGCATAACAGTTGTTCGGAGCTTTAGTACTGTTATTTTATGGTAAACATTAGTTTTTATCAAATATACAAATTTATTTTAACAAAACGTCTTACTGCACCGCTTCATATTCTGAAATTCTTAGTAAGACAGTGGCATTGTCAGATATGTAATCCATATATACTTTACAACTGATCATACTCTTTTATTTTATATTTCTTTTTCGACACAGGAGATAATAACAAGGTGTGTTGTAACTGACCAGCTGACCGATGACGTAATAGAGATGAAATGGATCTTGTGTTGTCTTTCATGCCTTGCTGTTAACCTTCAATCCGACTTTCAGATGTTGTCATCAATGTCAACGCATTTTACGTCACATCCGAAGATCTGTACCGACTGGTATTTAGTCATTGATTTACATCAACATATTATTTGTTAACTTAACAGGACAATGTAATTAAGAAATGCGCTGTAGTTGACAAAACAAACAAATGTTTGAATTTCTGGTACGGAATGCACAAAATATCCTTTTTGTCGGAAAGTTCTGTGGTAACTTTCTGGTTTTCCCCTCATACCAAAGTCACATTTTCCACTGTCCCTCGAGGTATGTGCCCCTCCCCTCTCTCCACCCCATCCCGAAATTGAACTCCCATTCGACACGCTAGGTTGCAAGTACCTAATCATTTCGTTAACGGTCGTGTATCATAGGGCTGCTAGATAGTCTGAGCAATCCAAACCAACCGCAGCTTTAATTGGTAATGTAACTTTCATGTAGTTGTGTTTAGATTTTGTATTCGGGGTAACTATGTTTTGTCTTTTTTTATTGGTGAGTAGCGGAATTCTACAATTACATTATCCTTATTAACTTTAGACGTTCATATTTCCGTGAATAATTTTCGTGTTAAAAAATATATTTTGTGACACATATTGATGGTTTATAATGGTTGCTACCTTTTTCTCTAATATAGAACTTAATATCTCATTAGTCAAAGATTTAACTTGCCTGTTATGTTTTGTATTCTTGTATATTTCTAGTTTAGATCAGTCAAAGTGAAGTAAATGTATAACAATTAAGAGAAACGATTGATCGCAAGTGTATAGTTAAATAATCGCATGTGATGCAAACGTATACCAATTAAGAGAAACGATTGGTCGCGAATGGAGTTAAATAATCGCATCTGATGTAAATGTATACCCATTAAGAGAAACGATTGATCGCGAATGGAGTTAAATAATCACATGTGATGTAAATGTACACCAATAAAAAGAAACGATTGATCGCAAGTGTAGCCAAATAATCGCATCTGATGTAAATATATATCCATTAAGAGAAACGATGGATCGCAAGTGTAGTCAAATAATCGCATCTGATGTAAATGTATACCAATAAAGAGAAACGATTGATCGCAAGTGGAGTTAAATAATCGCATCTGATGTAAATATATACCAATTAAGAGAAACGATTGATCGCAATTAAGTCTATAGATAAAATCATGGATTTACAATGAGTTATTAAAATCTTTACTTTCAGAAACTTTGTCGAGTGTTATTTGTAACTCCACATCAATAAGTGCATCACGTTTGTGTAAATAATTGTATCCAGTACATCACATGTATTGAATTTTATATTTTCTGTAAAAACTGAAATATGGGTTCATGTGTACTTGAGTGTACTGTTATATGGTATTGTATCAATAGTAATCAACGCAGCTGTTATGAATTGTTAGATGTACAATATGTTAGCCAAAGAAAATGATTGACTTTTCGTTTCCGTTAATAGTTTCTTTCGTTTTTAATGTTAATTGATACATGTTTGTTTATAACAATTGCTAATATCGTATTATTCAATTTATTACAAAGTAAGCATGTTGATTCATTAAACCACTGAAATAGAGTTGCCTCATGTCGAATGCCTTTTATTTGTTAAAATCTAGATAAATAACCTATAAGGAAGTTGTTCACGTTTTTAGGATTTTATTGATTGCGATCATGACACCTTTTTCTTTCTACTTAACATTCATTATGATTTCATCTATTCATTTGTTTATTACCTTTTGATATCAGTTAATTGTTCTTTGAACAAGCATTCTTTATTTGTTCGTCATTAATAGTATTTCTATCTTTGAAGTAAATTCCCACAGGCAGTTGTTGTTTCTGTTGTCAAAGAATTTTAACTAGTCTAGCCATAACGACAGCTTAGAATATCTATGAGTGGCAACGCCGTGTCTCAAATCGTTCCGTTCCTGATTGAGGTACAGAGGTATTGATCTGGGAGAGTCTGGGTGTTATATATCGCATTGGCCGTAGGTAGGAAGAACCCAATAAAACGATGGCTTTCGAAGGTGATTTCAAGAGGAAGCCGTGTCCGTATGTGTGGCAAAGTAAGCGATCGGGTTTAGTTGTACAAACAACACCATACGTATCACATTGTATACATCACAACCCCAGTATCTGGAAATATCTCGGAGAGGACTTTCTCTAGAGATCTCAGGCTAACTCGTCGAGTGAAGTAATTTGTTGATGTCAAATCCCTTTTTATGTCAATAATTAAACTGACCTTTTCATTTCAAACCCTTTTCGTCTATCTTATTAAATTCATCTCCAAAGCTACTTTTCTCATTTGCAGTTGTGATTATAATGAACAGATATAATTGTTCAAAGTATCGATCTATGATATATCGATAGAATTGTTTTTAAATGTTTAATAAATGATTTTGGGGGGTAATTTGTATATATTGTTGTGACTTTCTTGGTAGCTTTGGTAGTTTCTGTTGAGATGTTGAGAAAATTTAACCGAAATCAGAAATTCAATACTTTTAAACTTCTTCTCTTTTTCGATTTTTACATTAATCATCATCCAAGTTAAATACACAAATATTGAATTAAAGTAAAGCCCGGATAATTATTTTGATAAATTCTTTTTTGCCATGTTACTTATAAGATCGTGACAACTGCACCATTATTCGGCCTTAATATGAAAAGGCAAGTAGTATCTCATTTTAGTAAAAAAAAACAAATTCTTCTACTTAATCGTGACTCAAATGAACTGCAATCATCAGATATATGCATTTCCGTTTAATTTGTACAAATGTTTCTTAGGAGACGGTTTTCAACCATGTCAGCTGATTATTTCTATAGTAACGCAGAATTGCAAGCCATGTAGTGATACATGGGTGTGTAATGCGATAGTGTTTAAAATACATAACATATAAGTGAAAGTACTTGTTATTTGCGTACATTTGAATTTCGATCAGGGGCTGTGTATTGCGATATTGTATAAAATACATAACATATTAGTGAAAGTGCTTGTTATTTGCGTACATTTGAACTTCGATCAGGGGCTGTGTATTGCGATATTGTATAAAATACATAACATATAAGTGAAAGTGCTTGTTATTTGCGTGCATTTGGACTTCGATCAGGGTGTTTTCTTTTAACAGTGATGAGTAGGCCCTATTTTGCGCAGACGTTTCCTTAAGTATATTATTTGTTACAGGCAATATGCATACACACTGATACCTCCACGTGCATAAAGGATGACTTTAGACATACATTAAATGTAATTAATGCTGCAGACGTTCAAAACAAACACTGTCATCAGTTCAGGTTGTAGTTCTATATAACTTTGTGTGAAATGAAGTTCAACCTATAAACAGATAAGGGTCAGTGCAGTCTATAATAACAGTTATTCGAGTGGCAACTTACATCACTTTAGTGGCTTAAAATCACATATTTGTTATATAGTTTACAATTTGTCAAAGGACAAATGATGTTGACATTCCTCTTGTGTCATAAGATATATTGAAACAGTGGTTAAACTTCAGCATTTTGGTCTGCACTGCAGAGCATACGTCATCATTAATTTAGCCTTAAATGACTGAGCATTACAGAGATTTAGCTTAATATTGTAAAAGTTAATATCTTGAAAACCGGAGTATAGCTCTAGAAATATTAATAGTACTCAAATTCGTTTTGACAAACTATGAAATGACAAGACTAAAATTTTTCCTAAAGTCATCCTTTACAGGCCCTCTTTTTCTTTGGCTCATATGACGGAGATCTATGTGAAGAATAGCTAAGAAAAAAACCTTGCTCCATTTGGGAATATCCTAGCTTAAAAGTCGTGTCTCGCAGCTTTCACATTGTGCATCTATGATGTCATATTGGCACTATCGTCTGAAACCGTTTATTCGCTTCTTCCTTTTTGTTGAAATATCTAATTTGGTGACGCTGAACCAAAGACATGACCATATAGTTCACGTTAAGAGGTTTAATATGCTAGATTCTAGATTGAGCATTTGCCAACTTTAAAAAAGAAATACTAATTTGCTGTGTGGAGGTTGTTACGCTTGGCGCTTACGTTGATATGACGAAAATATACTCGTCTTGATGAATATAATCTAATACTGCTCGCTTTGAAATTCCTGACCGTTATGTAATTTCTAAAAGGTCTTCAGTAAAGGTCACAAACTTCATCATGCTATAAGGTACTAACTTTATACCAAAAAACCTACTTTTTTTTAAGGTGGCAGCAAACTGCTTGCTGAAGTTTGAGCATGAGTGACCAGCATTTGCTTTTACTATCTACTAGTATTTGTTAACATATATACTGATGACCTTTACAAAGCCTTTCATTTACTTTGAAAAACGATTATGTATCAGTGTTTTACTCAGAAGAATTTGTGTCAAATCTAGAAGTTTCTTCTGCGTCGTCATTTCTTATCAGTTTTATCTTCTTTTTTTCTAGGTTGTCTGACATGTTGTTGACAAACTGATGTTAGCCCACCCAACATATCCACTCACTCACCCCCCTCCCCCTCCCACCCAAAATGTAATCCATAATGAGAACAGATTGAGAATGACCATATGTGGAATGACAAAAAGAAAACACAAGTTCACGGTTAAGTTTTTTTCCGAACTGCAGTAATTCATTTATATTAAGTAAAAAAACTTACAATATATTTCATGAGATGAAGCAACGATCGAAATACTATAATTTATAGGCTTTTACTTTAGCATTTACAAAATAGCTAATAAGTTAGTAGAATATTTGATTTGTTTGTTCGCAAGTTTCATAACGTTACTCCGTTAAACGATGTACAACCGAACTTGAAAGCAAGGTCACGTGCATTTTGGACTGTTGGGTAAATCACGTACGAATAACAGCGATCTATGATAAGATATTAGCATATTTAAATGCGATACTGTTCGAGAAATAGTAGGGATCACCTGACCACATTTCTTAAGTTCATAGTCTTTCAACAGGGATTTGCAAAGGTCCCACCCCTCTGCTGGTACTGAGTTTGAGGTCGGGCTTTGAAACTTGAGATATTACTTGGTCACATGTCTCTTTAAAGTCACCTCGTAATTCTGCATCAACATGAACGTAAAGAAAGAAAATGGTGGCTAAATGTCTTGCTGCACTCGACTTTCTCTCTGCAATCTAAATCGAATACTAGTGTAATTAAGATCAGCATTGAAATACTATTAAATAGTAGTTGAAATAGATACCTTTAAAAGCTTGGCATTTAGTGATTTGTTGAAAATGTGAAGTTAAGTTAAGAATTCGTTCAACTGGAACCTGTAAAAAATGTAATTATTTGTTATAATGAAAGCTGGTGAATTAAAATTTTGATATCAAAAGCAAAATTTATACATCCCTGTCTAATTATTGTTTCAATACCGTACTACATGCTATACTGCCAGATCGAACTTGGAGTTATAACTTGTTGATTGAAAATGTGGGGATAACTAACACATCACATTGAGCAACCTAAAGGCAAATCTATATAGCTAAGTCCAATTTGTAATTACGTACACTGGTGAGCTAAAATTAAGTTAACAGAAACCGATACTGAGAAAACCACATCCGTTCGTGACACCTTGCTCTAAAATGAAAATGAAAGAAAAAACTATATCCAATTTGCAAAGGGTAGTAAACTATTGCCAACAGCAAAGTAGTTAATCATTATGATCAAAATTAATTGTGACGTCATAAAAGAACGATTTTTCATTATTTTTGAGTTCAGCGAAAATAATGACAATTCATTGATCTCCATCACTGTGACGTCATTTCTCCTTGACACGACCAAGAGAAACCTCTTTGAACTTATAACAAAGTTCTCCTCTTGGAGAACCCTCGGATGGAATCAATTTTAGATGTTACCCTTCATAATCACCAAAACTACCTCGGCTGACGTTGAATGACATTAGGAATTGCAATAACGTGTGTCAGGCTTACCGAATCATCACAATTATTCAATCAAGTAGATTTACTAAGACGAAGAAGTGTTTAAGTTTTGATTTCTAATAAAGTATTGGTTTTGTTTTGCCTCCGGCTTTCAAGCATGTACCAATCGTGAAACAACAGACCTAAATTTGATTATATTCCTTCTCCGGGTCCCACGTAAAACAGAGGTTGGCTTAAGAATCAACCAACTTGCAGGAGGATAAATCATTATCTGTTTGAGTTCGTCGAGTCATCATCTCAAATAATAAAGAAAATGGATCGAAAATTGAAATTGTAGATGGTTTTGTTTGCTTTACTTGCTATCGGGGAGCTTACTCTATCGCACCAGGAAGAAGACGGTTGGACCGCTAATCAATTCATTGCTAGAGATCTGGATCGTGTTATTCTCAGAGAGAGGAGAGGTAAGATCGCTTAGTTACTTTACTCATCCTTGAAGCTGTAGTTTGTGTTTTTGGTTTAGCTTTGTTTCACCCTGCCATGTAATGTCATACATGGATAACGAATAAGGAAAAAAACAAGAATTAGCCTTAACTACAAGCATCATGTAGGCCTGCTTCATAGGTAAAATATACTGTAGAATCGAAAGAACTCAAGTCATTTTAATCGATTAAAGGGTATTTAATTCTTGAAGGAACCACATTATTGTAACCACTGATATTACTTAGTCGCATTTGAACCGTCCGGTAATTTGTTAATTTTCTTTAGCCATATAGATGTGTCATCCCTACAGACTTCCGCCAGACGCACTTACATGAATATCACGCATAGTGAAAGTTATCCCTCTTCCGTCCAGTAGCTTCCGACGCAGATAATTTGAACATAGCTGAATGTTAACATAGACTGTGCATTTACAAGAGCAAGCAACAAAAGAAGAACGGCCGCTATATCTCACTTTAGAGGGCGCGTGCAAACTCGTTTTTTAACATATAACTATGGAAGCGTAGAAGAGACATCTGAATTGACGTTTTGATGAGATGCAACAATTCGTCAAAATGACAAGAATCTGAAAATTGACATTGTTCGTCACTTTATTCTTTTGACTGTACCGTAATCTGTTGTCTTGAAAATCAGGCATTTTTCGTGTAAATATGTAGTCCCTTTAAGTTTTGACCCCTCTTTTATTGTGGTAAAATACTTGTAAAATACTTTATTTCGACGTCATTGCCACCGATATATTAAGGCAAATACATCAAGTATTACATACGTAAGTATGTATGTATGTATATCATTTAGATCCTCCTGCAAGCAGAGAACTCGCGAAGAAGCCACCATTGGCTTATCAAAGCCGCAAGCTGACCGAAGTCAGTCACTTAGATTCATATTTAACGTCCATTATTATGAATTTTCAATTGTCAACAACTCTGTAACTGGACGACATACATTAATCTTGGAGTGACTCGAACTCGGGAACTTATGATTGAAAGGCACCGGCGTTAACCACTGAGCTATATGCGGTATATATACGTATATGCATATATATGTATATGCATATATACGTATACATATACGTATATGCAGGCAAATACATTAAGTATTAGAAACAGAACAGAGGACTCTGAAGTGTCCCACACATATTTATACAATTAATTTTTTGATAAAGCCACCCCGCTTATCTTACCCTCGATAGCAAGAGTGTGATCCCACGACTGCCCTTAGAATTATTCCTTAGACTGCTGAGTTTGCTCAGCGACGCGAATGAGTCTCCCTACATAAAAATAGGAAAATGCTACGGCTGCTATATATTCCTCCCTCTATACAGAGGCCGGCGCAATCACACGAACGAAACGCTCATGGCGTGATTAATAGTAAGGATCGACCCAGCGCATTTGCCAAAGAAAAGTTGGTCGATACGCCTTTACAAAGGCTAAGTATTCCTCTGCATGCTATAGCCCCTAAATGAGACACTAACTCAAGTATCACCTTTCAGTTTTTATGACAGAGATCTTTATGAAGAACTAGAACTGAGTTTGCCTGCAAATACGCAGTATTGTAATGCGCGCGGAGTGCTTGCTGTATTAGGAAGAACTTGTCGGTTGTTCATGGTGTTATTTATTGGGCGGACAACACCAGGGAGTATAGTCATATAGGTACCTACAAAGTGAGGGCGCTTGTCAGCGCCGTGACAGGCTCAGGATAAGTTGGCTACGCAGCTAGCCTCTGAAACTGAAGCTGTAGAGAGACAATATGAAACTTTAAGTTTCAACATCCAGTATGTAGGTATTGTTCACTTGGCTAGTTATGCCAATATTGTACCGCGCACACGCACTACAATATCAACTCCCCCAAACTGTTAAGAAAAGTCTTTTTCCGTTTGGGATATATACCCTGGAATAAAATTCGTACCTGTGAGTATTTTGTCAATCGATGCTAATGCCTCTATGATATGAAGCCCTTTCTCTTTTCATATTTTTTCTTTTCATATTTTCAAGATAGAATGTTAACAATGTTGACACTGAAATCATCACGAAAGTAGATCGTATAAAAAGCTTCAATAAATTATGTTCGATTCATCGTTTGTAAATCCTATCTTTGTTATAGAAACTATACATTGTAATAAATCAAGAAAATAAGAAATATATAGTTGTAGGCACATGTGACTCGATGTCAGATTTAGACTTGATTAAGTCTTCGGGTCTTTGTATAAAAGAAAGTTGAATCTGCGATATTTTCCAATGGAATTGAATCTTCCTTATAGCTATTTGGGGACGATTTTCATTACAGTTTCATTACTGTAGCAAACACAAAATGATTTGTGTCTGTTAGGGCGTCTTTTTATTCAATGCTATTTAAGTTTAGCGCCATCAGTTTCAAAGCAAACGTCATAAGAGCAATAAAGTCAGATCATGTAGGTATTATTTAATAACTCCATGATCTGATCTGAGTTCATGGTGGTGGCGCCAATCATATCGTTAATGATCATCAGATGTTTTATGCATCTTTGCGAAGTAGTTAGTAATAATGCCATGTAAATCGCGGTATGGTATTCAGGTGAATTTAGATCAATTCTATGGCCACTATTTTAAAAATGAAGTAACCGCCAATGAAAAGAACGATCTTTCTCTAGTAAAATTAAACACCCTTGTAGTGTTAACTGACTCATAACATGTATAAAGATGTTATGAAAACCTGTCCGTCACCATCATCAATGTGTTGAAAAACGAAACAAGACACATATCATGATATAGAAAACGAAACAAGGCACATTTCATCATATTGTGAAAACGAAACTTTTTAGTGTACGTCAGATTTAGTATGTAATACATAACACATAATCACATCTCTCACATGTATTCTGTAGGACGCAGGAAAACTTAAACATGTCTGTGTATTGATTAAACGACATGTCGTAACATACCATCCATTGGGAGAATTTTGATCATCGGGCTATGAAACATTTTAAAGATGACGGGAACAGGTGATGATAGACTTATGTATATACTTCATATTTAGTCCGACAGTAGTTGGCAATCCTACGGAGACCTCTTGGGGAAAGAATTGCATTGTTCGTCCTAAGCAAAGAGGTTTTGTAAGTGTTTCCTCGAATTAACATGACATGTGAGCACGGCGGCTAGTTTGCAAACTGGCTTCCTGGCTCACATTTAAATGGTTGATTGTAGAATATCGCCATCTTTGTTATAACACGGACGGAAAATGCTCCATATGCTGAATGATTATATGCTGTACCAGAATTCCACTTATTGGCTTATCTTGCAACATCGTCTTTAGTCGTTCTGTATTTCTGTAAATCAATACTTCCTGGAAACAATTGGTATATATGAAGCTAAGGCTTGGCGTTTTCATGAGATATTAATTGACGAAAAGTGGATTTTATCCACTTATTCTTCGAGAGAAATATCGTCAAAATGATTTCTGTTAAATGTTTCGTGTTCATGTCATTACACACCTCTTAAAATTACGCGTCAATACTGTATCTTCGTGGTAGTCTTATGCTTCTCAATACATTTAATATATCAACTTCAAAAGGCAAAGATTTTTTTTTAGGGGGGGTGTCGTTTCAAATTCTTTTACAAATTTCCATTACTGTTCGTTTATTTTTATCAACAATTAATATATAACAGAATTTGGTATCGTTTCAATGCTTGATTTACTCGATTATGGTTTGATTTATCTCGACCCTCTCTCTCTCTCTCTCCCTCCACCCCCACCCCACTCTCTGTCTTCTCTGTCTTCTCTGTCTTCTTCTTCTTCTCTGTCTTCTCTGTCTTCTCTGTCTTCTTTGTCATCTCTATCTTCTCTATCCAAACATCGATAAACCAGCGCCTATATTAAGCACCACGAAGTAACGACACCAGCATGTTCTGCTGTGCACCTTTGTTAGACACGAAGGATGAGGAGACAGAAGTTCTCTCATCATCGGATCATAAACTGTAGTAATCAATCGTGCTATCTCATGGAAATCAGTTGTTGAGTTGATGTTGAGGTAGAAACAGCGACGATCGAGCATTACCGAAAGAAGGTCATGACCAACGCGCATGAAGCCAAAGGCAAGTGAGCCACATATTTACAGCCATTGCTTCCGCAAATATGTTGCATTAATGGTTCTTAACACCCTGTTGTGGCAACAAATTGGCTTAAAAGAATTACTTTTGTCAGTAAAAGCTATTTTAAGTAGCAAGTTCCCTTTAGCGCTTGAGTATATCATTAACTGATCATAGTATCACTTTGTTTTCTTGTTAATTTATTTTCTTGTTCTTGTTTGACAAAGGAAACGGAAAAACGAGAACCCAGGTAAGAATACTCTGTTCCAAATGCACCATTTCGTGTCTACATTTTGAATTGACTTTTCTTGGGAGAACCCCAAATCTTCATCATTAGATAATGCTTCAAAGACTCCAGGGCAACAACCCTTTATCATAAAATACTTTATTTACATCTTGCCCTCCCATGAAGATTCATTCCACTATCTGTATCATTCGGTGGAGTTGTGATTATCGGATTATTATTTATTAGCACAATCTTACGTTTGGAGCTCCTTGTATGGACCTAAAGTTATGCCTCAGAATGCACCATTTTACGTTTAAAACATGATTTCTTATTCGGCGGAGGGGGTAGCGTGGAACACAGGTACCTCTAGGTAGGAGGCATTGAACCAAGTGCAACCAAACCCTTTTCAAAATCGTTTATGCTCTTCTGGTCCTTCCACAAAAGTTCGACCCAGTCCTTAATTATTTGGGGGAAATTTGAATCCCCCCTCCCTACACCTTTGAAATTATGTGCACGCAAATGACTGACCATGCTGTCACCACACCCGTGATTCGAATATTATGATAAAAAACATAAAGTGTTGTATATTATTTGTCTTCTAAAAACAGAAAATATATCAACCAGGTCTACTTCGTTTTAAGATCCACGAACCAAATATACGAAATAAAAGGTGCAGAAACTAGAGGTTGATTGTTTTAATTAACAATGTTGAAATTTAGAGGATTACTTCAAATATAAGATGTATATGTCACTAACAGTTTGGCTTTTTGCTACAATGGAATTTTGTTTGCTGTGGGACCAAATGTATGGTCCAGTTTAAAAATTTGAGAAAGGGGGGCGGGGAGAAAATACTGCTAATTACACTGTTAAAAGACAAATACATGCCCAGCCCCATCCCTGTTCTTCACCGATGACCGATCACTGAAGAGTTCAAGTAACTTATGCCTGCACGTTGTATTTAATTTAAGAAGAACAAGAATCTTGAAGTCCCAAAGCCTTAAGATATCGTACCATCTCTTTTCCAAGTAAAAGGGAAACTAGTTTCACATTCTTCTTTGGGACTTCAAGATTCTTGTCCTTCTTATTCTTATTAACTTCAAGTTCCTGAAGATCCATGTAAGCTATAAAGACGGAAGCATGATTTGGTGTGATATCATAACAAACTTTAACTTTAAGAATAATACATCAAGCATAAAACTGGCATTCGCGTTAGGGGTTTTGTCAGACTGATTATGTTTGGTAACACAATACATAACAGGATACCACGTACTCCCAATCTCCAACTTGGTGAGTATAGAAAACCGTGCTATGGATTTTGTTATCAACATAGAGAACCCAATACTGTATTTTTGTCAGATGATTGACAGGTTTGTTTTGTGCTTATCAAGCATCCTCTATAAGCAAATAGTTCAGTAGAAAAGCTATTGAACACAATCAAAAGATAATACTCTGCTACATTACTAGGTGCATACTGTCACACCAATGCGTCCATTTGCAAAACAAATAATACAATTTCAGCGATGAAAGTGTATGCTTCCGTAAAGAGATATTACGGTGGCAGATGATAAGTGGCAGGTTAAATTTGAAATCTTGTTTATTTTAAGAGATAACTGCTTCCAGTCTGTGTAACATTTGATGTACTTTTAATTTTTAAGAATTCTAACTTTGCACTTTTTCGGCTCATTAATTGAAGTAGCTCTTCTACTTACAATAGAATATAAATAAATTTTAATAAAAACAAATTAACTTCAACAGTCTTGACATGACG
>KN882226.1:72811-85555 GCA_000934455.1 Apostichopus parvimensis
CGTCATGTCAAGACTGTTGAAGTTAATTTGTTTTTATTAAAATTTATTTATATTCTATTGTAAGTAGAAGAGCTACTTCAATTAATGAGCCGAAAAAGTGCAAAGTTAGAATTCTTAAAAATTAAAAGTACATCAAATGTTACACAGACTGGAAGCAGTTATCTCTTAAAATAAACAAGATTTCAAATTTAACCTGCCACTTATCATCTGCCACCGTAATATCTCTTTACGGAAGCATACACTTTCATCGCTGAAATTGTATTATTTGTTTTGCAAATGGACGCATTGGTGTGACAGTATGCACCTAGTAATGTAGCAGAGTATTATCTTTTGATTGTGTTCAATAGCTTTTCTACTGAACTATTTGCTTATAGAGGATGCTTGATAAGCACAAAACAAACCTGTCAATCATCTGACAAAAATACAGTATTGGGTTCTCTATGTTGATAACAAAATCCATAGCACGGTTTTCTATACTCACCAAGTTGGAGATTGGGAGTACGTGGTATCCTGTTATGTATTGTGTTACCAAACATAATCAGTCTGACAAAACCCCTAACGCGAATGCCAGTTTTATGCTTGATGTATTATTCTTAAAGTTAAAGTTTGTTATGATATCACACCAAATCATGCTTCCGTCTTTATAGCTTACATGGATCTTCAGGAACTTGAAGTTAATAAGAATAAGAAGGACAAGAATCTTGAAGTCCCAAAGAAGAATGTGAAACTAGTTTCCCTTTTACTTGGAAAAGAGATGGTACGATATCTTAAGGCTTTGGGACTTCAAGATTCTTGTTCTTCTTAAATTAAATACAACGTGCAGGCATAAGTTACTTGAACTCTTCAGTGATCGGTCATCGGTGAAGAACAGGGATGGGGCTGGGCATGTATTTGTCTTTTAACAGTGTTATTAGCAGTATTTTCTCCCCGCCCCCCTTTCTCAAATTTTTAAACTGGACCATACATTTGGTCCCACAGCAAACAAAATTCCATTGTAGCAAAAAGCCAAACTGTTAGTGACATATACATCTTATATTTGAAGTAATCCTCTAAATTTCAACATTGTTAATTAAAACAATCAACCTCTAGTTTCTGCACCTTTTATTTCGTATATTTGGTTCGTGGATCTTAAAACGAAGTAGACCTGGTTGATATATTTTCTGTTTTTAGAAGACAAATAATATACAACACTTTATGTTTTTTATCATAATATTCGAATCACGGGTGTGGTGACAGCATGGTCAGTCATTTGCGTGCACATAATTTCAAAGGTGTAGGGAGGGGGGATTCAAATTTCCCCCAAATAATTAAGGACTGGGTTGAACTTTTGTGGAAGGACCAGAAGAGCATAAACGATTTTGAAAAGGGTTTGGTTGCACTTGGTTCGATGCCTCCTACCTAGAGGTACCTGTGTTCCACGCTACCCCCTCCGCCGAATAAGAAATCATGTTTTAAACGTAAAATGGTGCATTCTGAGGCATAACTTTAGGTCCATACAAGGAGCTCCAAACGTAAGATTGTGCTAATAAATAATAATCCGATAATCACAACTCCACCGAATGATACAGATAGTGGAATGAATCTTCATGGGAGGGCAAGATGTAAATAAAGTATTTTATGATAAAGGGTTGTTGCCCTGGGGTCTTTGAAGCATTATCTAATGATGAAGATTTGGGGTTCTCCCAAGAAAAGTCAATTCAAGATGTAGACACGAAATGGTGCATTTGGAACAGAGTATTCTTACCTGGGTTCTCGTTTTTCCGTTTCCTTTGTCAAACAAGAACAAGAAAATAAATTAACAAGAAAATAAAGTGATATTATGATCAGTTAATGATATACTCAAGCGCTAAAGGGAACTTGCCACTTAAAATAGCTTTTACTTACAAAAGTAATTCTTTTAAGCCAACTTGCTGCCACAGCAGGGTGTTAAGAACCATTAATGCAACATATTTGCGGAAGCAATGGCTTTAAATGTGTGGCCGACTTTCCTGTGGCTTCATGAGCGTTGGTCATGCATGACCTTCTTTCGGTGATGCTCGATCGTCGCTGTTTCTACCTCAACATCAACTCAACAACTGATTTCCATGAGATAGCACGATTGATTACTACAGTATATGATCCGATGATGAGAGAACTTCTGTGTCTCCCCATCCTTCGTGTCCAACAAAGGTGCACAACAGAACATGCTGGTGTCGTTACTTCGTGGTGCTTAATATAGGCGCTGGTTTATCGATGTTTGGATATAATATAAATGCATAGCAAAATCACAGGGGTTATTATGAAGGACCAATGTCGATGTCCAGAGAAGCTTTTTTAAATTGAAATGGTGGAATCAACACTAACTGCTGCATCTAAAAACAAAGTATGGTTCCAATTTTGACTGTCACTACAGAAATTTATGAAAAAGGCTGTACTGGAAATTGTAGCAACTTTCTGGGTCAAGGAACCATCTGATATTCGTTATAAACATATTCAAATATTCCCTGACAACTGAAACGAATACACTTAAGTTATATTTGTAGACTAACGTAACCATATGGCCTAGCTTTGCGTTACCGGAGAATAGTCGAAAACTCAGCAGTAAACTTAAGGCACTCTGCAGGGTTCGAACTTTAAGTTTGTTCTTCGAAATTCTAAATGGACCAACTGGTCAGAAGTAAGTTGTATTTGTTTTGAAATACGTATACCAGTCTCACATTTAGCAAACGTAAGCGTTTTTTAATAATATATATATATTAGACTGTACAAACGTTATACAATGAATACCTAGCCTGTAAAATAGTCTAGACTACCCTAACGCTGAACCAAGCCAATCATTGCAGGTGGGTCCATCCTAAAACAGTGCAAATAACTGTAACGGTTACTAGTACTTGTCTAGCATTACTAAAAAATACAACCAACACATCAGATAGGAGGAAAGCAGATATAATAATAACAATAATAATAATAATAATAATAATAATAATAGTGATGATGATGATGATGATGATGATGATGATGATGATGATGATGATGATGATGATGATGATGATGATGATGATGATTTGAGGTGAATGAAAAACAGTTTGTGGAAGTTGATTTTGGTTAACTATAGTACTAAGTATTTTGTCCATACCTATAAACTTGATGGGGAAGGGTTACTTCATTGTGTGTGGTCTTTGTAAAGAGGGATGGAGCTTGTGTGGAAGAAACTTTATAAAAAAACCGTAGTAACTTCAGTTATAACATTTGTCTTCGGTCAAGGCCTAGGATGTAATTAGCACTTACTAAAATGGCTTTTTCATTAAGTTTTGCTATATTGAAAACCCTTTTGTTCCTGCAATTTGTACAAATTTATGTTGAAAATAGTTTCAGAACAATTCATATTTTGTGCAAATGTCCCATAGAAGGAAACTTTGCAGAAATTAACTTGCTGTGGGAAAGTGGTTAGAGCGGGTGGTCAATATCATAAGGCTTAGTACTAGCTACATTATAAACATTTGTTTATAAACGCATTGCGAAATGTTGTCCTTGTTGTCTTTTTTCTTGCATCTATATTTTTATATGCGGTATGGAACCCTGAATGTTCATGTATTACTAAACAAATACTCTGTGTTGTCGCCAGGTAAGTCATACAAGGCGGAATAATGTAATATAATTCATTATGATGGAAAAACCCGCAGAAAATGTATATCATTTAGATCTAAAACACCACGGTTAAGTTTTTTCTGCAATACCAGAGTACACTGATATATATAGTTAAATACTAGTTATAAACAAAATATTTGCAGGAATTGAAAATAAAATTCCACGTTTATTTTTGATTTGTGGCCGAATATGACTCTGTAATGGACCACCAAGATGACAAATGCCAAACGCAGTATATGGGTCACTAAGATAATAACCTTCGAATCCCCCCCCCCCCCCCCCCCCCCCCCCCCCCCCCCCCCCCCCAACACCTTCTTTGCCACATTATGGAATAACAATGTATTGTCAGAAAGTTCAGTAAATTAACCACAGAGAAATTTGAGATCTTTGGTGTTGTTAAACAAAGTTTCTCAACTAATTGACTTTTCTTTTTACCTTCCTTTTCGCTCTTTGTGATTATCGTATTGAAACGTACATGAACAAACAGGCTGAACCATGTCCCTAAATCATTTCAGAAACTTACTATACCTTTTCTCTCATAGTTGCTGCTAGTTCTTCAGTTTCTTCATACTAAGAATGGCAAGCAAAACGCGAGAAACTTGATAATTGTTTCATGACTTTAAACTAGCATGGTATACACAAAATCGTGCGAAATCTTTAGTTCATAAAATAGTTTACATGGAATTGATAAATTGATAATAGCGCTAGTTTTATTTGTTTGACAGTAATAATGATTTTGAGAAGGAATGCCGTTGCATTCTGCTTATTATTACTTCACTCCAAATGGACTGGTATTATGTTATTCCGAAATACCTTAGGAATATAATTTTAATTGATGCATGGGTTTATTGCTCTCTCATATATTACACCTGTCCTAAAGCAATTAAGATGTGTCGTTTTTAACTTGCACTCAATAATCATTGCTCGTATCATTTCTTCGTTATTGACATGACGAATTTAAAGAGAGGTGTGAACTGCAATCAAGCAGTACCGTACCGCCTTTACTTCAAACACATAGCTAGTACAGTAACTACTGGTGCCACCCGTAACACGTGTTACTACTGTTCATGTCCAACAACCGTACATCAATAATAATAATAATGTATTCTTATATAGCGCTTTACATCAAAAGAATGATCTCAAAGCAGCTTCACAGAAACGCATAAAATAATACAACTTAAAAAATATTACAGCTTAAAAATATTACAGTCTTAAAATATTGCATCCTAAGAATTACAGAAATAAATAACTTAACAATAATTATGAAAAAACAATAAAATTCAGAAATTAAAGACAAAAGCAATAAAATATGACAGCATACAATAAAACTAAAATACTAAACTATTACATCCGAAAATTAGCAACAATAAGACTATTAAAACATAAATAGAAAATAGATTTCAATATCAGTAATTACTACTTTGTGTTCGTAACACGGTAATATGTTTTACAGGTGGTATCAGTGGTTACTGTACTAGCTATGGGTACCGCCTGCTTTCCGATGTCACGCGGTGGAGTCGCCCTGTTTATGTATCACATAGCATGTAAGTCACATATACATTATTAAATATTAAATGATTACACGTTGCTAATTCAATAGCAAAATAATGAAACGGTGGGATTGAATAGTTATCATGCCAGAATAAATCAACGTTACAGCAATACAGAAACAGTAGCAATTGCCAAGGCATAACTAGGCTACCTATACTAGTTCGATGAGGTAATCATTCTGAAAAACCGCCCTTCACTAGTCTAAAGATTTACGACCACAGTAAGACAAATACAGGTGCAGTATAACAATTGATAAGAAGTGTAAAGTTTGAAAACAGACGACTGCCAATAAAAACATAGATACTGTTGGAATTTTGCTTTTAAGTGCCCAAGAACCAATTGTTTGTCACAGGGTCAAAATATAGTGGTGGTACATGTGTACGAGACTTAATGTAACTAATATCAACTTCGGTAACAAAGATAAACTCTACCTCCATAGTAAGTGACATGTGTATATCCAACCAACGTACGTTACGTAACAGTTACTACAAACTTTAATAAATGCAGGATAAGCTAGGGAACAATAATATTACGTCAGGGAAGTTTGAGTAAAATGCAATTAGCAACTCAATGAATGAAATAAGTGTAAACCCTTGTTGGTCTTTTACCCACGGACTACTGACACATTGAGGTATATGTTTTAGTACGTGTATATGTAATAGTACTTGAAGGTATTTGTACGGACTTACGTTGGCTGCCAAAAACCAAAATACTGAATGGTTCTATCGATTCCATTGAGTCTTGTTCAGATTTAGGAATTCAGTATGCCATGTCATATTTGAACACATACGGAACTATATATGAGCAATTAACCTACGCTACGATGGTATTACCGTTTAACACAAAGCATTACCATCTTTGTACGTGATTGTGAATACGGTGACTAATAGTTTTAGACTGTTTACCAAGTTATGCCTACATTATGGTTTTGGGAATGCTTGAAATCATCAAAAATATAAGAAAGTTTGCGTGCGTATCTTTGATTAGATCACAGCGGCATTCACTTACAATATCCTCTGTCAAAATCTAACACGTAAGGTCACAATAAACATAGAGTGTATCTTACATACATTAACATCGCACAAAGCTTATACGATACAGAGTTTTTTTAGCAAGTTCCCCAGATATGTCAGAATAATCTCAGTCCATTTGGGAGACCTCTGTGTAATGTTGCAGAGCCATTTGTTATTTTGCATTAATAGGCAAGATGACAATAAACAAAGTTCAAGCTGATGCCGGTAAAATATGACGTGATATGAACTTATTGATCTCGATTCAACAAATGAAGCTATAATATTCCAATAATGTAAGGTTTGCTCAAGTTGTCAGTCTTGAATAACATTAAAAAATTAAATCTAAATAACGAAGCGGGATCTTTCCTTGCTGCTTTTGGGGTTTGTTTATAATAAGGATCTCTATGACAAAGAGCAATGTTGGGTTTTTCGGATTGCGTTCTCCTTCACGTTATAAATGGAGGTGTAACCATCCGGTAAGGAATCAGAGTACCTGTTCAAAACCTTACAAAGTAATATTCGAATACACGATATCTGAGAGAAGCAATTATAATATCAGATCATTTGTAATGACGTCGATGTTATGTTTACATTGCCTGATGGAAAGGTTGCTATGGGAGCTGGTATCATGGCACACGTTCAATGGTACTAATAACTAATTTCTCAATCCTCGCTAATTTTTGTACAGAAGGTTTGAGCAAACGCCTACTGGTTTACTATTCACAAGAAGAAATGTTAATTATGATACAAATGAACTGTTTTGAACTACACAAACCTACGTCTTTTATGATGACATATTCATAACAAGTAACACCCAAATCAGTCTGGCGTTTGTAGTTTATTCAAATTTGATTTTAAAGCTTCTAACATTCTAATTATCTCATTAGAAATCTCAAAAAAAAAATTACAGTGGTTTTCAGGAAACTTGTGGTTGATGAAAAACGCATCTCTCTCATTGTTTTGGAAATCACTCAATTTTTTTAGTGGAAACGGTGCGATTTAAAGTTGTTATAGTAGATCCTGCAATTTGTCACTGGTTCTTAGATGACAGGTTGCCGTCTAGAGCTTACCAGTGAATCACTAGCTGTTAAGGCTATAAAGAAGAGATTTAATGATATTTCTTACATTTAGTTAGCATGCTGTTTTAAGATTTGTGAAGTTAAACAAAACAATGACAATCGTTTCGATTTAATGAAATGGTTCTTCCAAATGGAAGTAATTGTGCTTGACCGTCTACACAACGGTTATTATTACTCACTCGGTATAACTATAACTATATATAAGTTGTCGTTGTCTTATCATGGTGAATGCTTGATATACTTCATTAGTTATCGTCTATACTAAATGAAGTATGTGGCTATGCCTTTATGCTGACTGTTGGCTTCAGAGAAATAAAACAAGTTTGAGTTTAGTTTTATTCAATTTTTAAGGATTGAAATGGTGAAAACAATTTTATCACGAAATTTGTAACAACATACATTGTATAGAATTTGACATGATGGATGTTAAGAAAACCGATTAGTACAGACTGGATTATTGATAAGCCACGAACAACATCATCCACCATTCAACAAAATTTGACTGTCTATATGTAACACACACATGATCACTTAGGTTTCTGATTACTCTAGGATTGTAACCGAAGATATTCAATTCACATTGTGTGTATGATTTCTGAAACGCAACCATGCTCAAATAACGTAACAACTTACAAACAAAGTAACACAGCATGTGGCTATGGGAATATTTATTTTCTTATCATATTGAAGGTATTGGAGTTCAAATCGTCAACATGTTTATGATACGTCTTTGAGGCGTATCTGTGTTGATACGAGTACAATGAGCTGTCAGCTACAATCAATCAATATACCAGTAAAACAAACATTTAAAGGCTTAATGAGATAAGAATATACCGGCCGTATTAAAATAAATAGACCGAAATCCAATATATGATCAACTAACTTATATCTGAAATTTTGGATATCTCGACATAAGGTAGCACCGACATCTCCGGAATCACATCATATATGCGACAATAACTTTTGTTAAAGGACATCAGTTTTCACACAGTTTTCTTCCACAAACACCATTTTCATACGAATACAGAAATACACATGGTTAGCTTTTTAAGTAATTGAAGTTTTTAACGATTAGTCGACTTTGCTCAACGTTCGGGTTATCTCATAATCAGTACCGGTACTCTCGTGCATAAGAACAGCTAAACAATCACAATGTCTGGCTTCGATACCAGCTCAATTGGTTTTCTACCCATGTGTGTTTAACATGGAAAGAAGGAAGTAAACCATGGATGACCTAACGGTAGCATCGAGCCTTATACTCTACAGAAAATATACCACAAGGGCAATAAAGAAAGCAAATAATATACCTTCTGTTTCAGCACTGTGCAACACATTGCATTTTTAAGTTGTAAACGAACCTCATACATGCAGTTGCAATAAAAAAAACAAGCATCATTATCTGCGACTTAATTTAATCAAAATGAAAAGTGTAAACGTAAGTTGGCCTGACGTTTCGATCCTAGCAGGATCTTCTTCAGAGGCTAAATGACGAAGTAACAGTAACATAAGGGACAAAAACACGCACAGAATACAGACAGGTTAACGAGCGCAGTGAACAATGAGATACATGTAAGGGCATTAGTAGACAAAGGATGGAGAGAAGAAAGCAACAGGGGAAGAGGAGAGGTCCTAATTTAATAGTATTTACTGACAAACTTTCTAGTATGGTGTAATAAATACATCAGTGTTTGACTTAATTATTTCACATTACTTATTTTACAAGAGAACATATCCTCTCATCATATTTGCTTTTTACAGATATATCACTACATAGGTTGACAACATTAGTCGCTTTCTATTAACATTCAATATTAAAAGAATTTGCATATTCCACGTACTAAACTTTGCTTCTATGAAATGTTTACTTTAATGGAAACTATATTAAAACATATTCTTGCAAGTATGGACACTGTAAAACAATATATACATTAATATAAGGAAGTAAAGCAATATAGAATATCAAATTATGTCAATAGAAGCTAAATATTTCCTGTCAGCAGTCTTCCGCAAACTAATGTTTCCATACGTTTCATGCAAATTTTATTGTCGGCGATGAATGATTGTGTCTATGAAAGGTCTCCCTACCGGATTTCCTGATATACCTTTGAAAAAAAGTTAGACAATCGATGAAGTTTACTGAGTTTACTGAGCCACAGTGGTATTTAATAAAGGTAATATTTCAAATATGATTTATTCAAACAATTCTCGTTACAGAATATACATCACTTAAGTGGAATACGCCCCATTTGTTTTACAAAGTGATAGGAAAGCTTTGTTTACCTTTCAAAAAGTGAAATGTTGGTTACAATTTAATCGATTTACAAGCAGTCTTTGGAACACGCAAATTTATTTAACATTAATCATCAAGTTATTCCTGTGTTGGTCCTACCTTTTCCTCACTGTACATTTCAGCCAGCTTAGATGTGACGTCATCAATTTTAGGTCTATTTTCTGCATCCTGTTCCCAACAAGTTATCATCACCTGCCAGCTAAGATGAAAGCAAATGGAGCCAATGTAAACATGAAGAACATAAATATGGTTATAAGAGAAAGCACGGTAACAAGAAGTACAAAAACAGTTTTTTACATGGCTCCTGGGCAGTTATCGGGCAGAAGGAGCCGCTGTTCTGCACGAAGGCTCTTTTCGACATCAGCACTGGTTTGCCCTTTGTACGGCTCCAATCCTACAGAGCGGTAAATAATTTTACATCTCGTGAAAATACAATAACTAATTTTCCATGACTTCAAATACCACTTAAACAAAATGGTTATTAAATGTCTACATCACATATTTAGAATAAATTATATGCGCCTTTGCACTGTTGTTAATCCACAGTACAATAAAAGCATATCATTTTCTATCAGCCAGTTGTGCGAAATACAGTTACATAGAAAATACAGGGTGAAGATTTACTTGTAAGCCAGTCGCATGTGGGCCACAATATTCAATTGTATTAGTAAAATGCGCTTACCGTAACTGAAAATCTCCCAGAGGAGAACACCAAAGGACCAGATATCTCCTGCTGAAGAAATCTTTCTCAGAAAGAGAAACTCTGGGGGCATCCATTGAAAGGGAACGTTCTGTGCGAGAGAAACGTATGGTAATATTAGTAAAAATTGTAACCTTCAAATTACCCGTTACTTCAAAATAAATGTTCTTTTTCTATTGATAAATAAGAACATTTATTAACTCCTTTGGAGCAGGTAATCTCCTTGCATATATAGCTCTTGTAAGTTAAATTCATACACTCTAAAAAACGTGTTTAGGGTCTAAACACTTTTCTAAACACTTTTCTGACCCCACTTTGTAAACGCGTTTAATTCCTAAACACTTCAAATGTTTAGACATAAGACATTTTTCTGTTTATAGATTAAACATGTTTAGATCTGTAAATGTTTAGATTGAGGAATAGTGTTTAGATATTAAGCACCTCAATTCACCGTGCCTTTCTGCATGAAGCTCAGTTCACTGAAACGCACTCCTGATTGCAGTGCAGACGACAGTAATGTCTGCAAGCTTCACATGACTTCACCGGTCATCAGAAGCAGTACAGCCTCCTTGCCAGGCTGCGAATTTTTTTTTCCCAAACAGGTTTGACAGGCTACCACGTTCCTCCGAAAATAATCCACTTCCTCATTCACAACTATAGCCACTGCTCCTCCACTGCATTGGTTTCTTTTGGAATGCCAGAGACATTTCCAGACGCTGTTGACTACAGCTCCTACTGTGCCCAACAGGTGACAATACTGCATATTGACAATAAGCAGCCAATTGATGTGAATAAAGTACACAAAAGAATGCTCTCAATTTTTTTCCACAATCTATTTGGGTTCCTCTCAACACTTGGAGAGGGCGCTCAAACATGTTAGTCAGGATACGTGAAGATGTGCGTTATACATATGTATACCCCCCCCAATAAAAATGTAAAGCATGGATGGGCACAACATACCCCCATCCTCTCAGACCTCCCCCCCCCCCAAAGCACTAGTATATTCTTGTTGAAGTGCTTCACAGGAGAAATTTGGCTTTGTCAGAGGCAAATTTGTTAAACTTATGCTCCAGTAACAAATCGTCATAATGGTGTTTTTTTTTCTTCGACTGTTCACCCCCCCCCCCCCCTCTCATCAAATCCAAATTACAGCTGAAGGGCATCCAAATGCAGTTCAGGTAGTTGCACCGAACTACTAACAAGTACCCTAAAAATTATTAAACAAAACATAATCTAAGTGTACAGTAGATTCAATATGATACATTATCAAGAAATGTAGCGATTTCTTGTCAGTCAATATTGTGTAACTTATCGTGATCACAGATGTGTCCATCAGCGACACTACTGTACAATGCATGTACTTGAGATACGATACCCATGTTTGTTTATTGACAAAGCACATGCCTTCAAGATGTAATTTGTCACCTCTCATGACAACCCAAAATAGCTCCTGGTGAAACATACCCAAATGCAACAGCTGATATAGCAGCAGATGATCCATCACCACTCACCAATGCTACAGAGCACCTATTTGAGATACGATGACCAGGCATGTTGTACGGCACATGTCAAGACAGGAACATCTCTCCCCTTTAGTCACCACTTACGACAACCCCATATAGCACCCAGTGTGACAGCCAATGCAACAGCTGGTATGGCAGTAGCCAAACAATACATGCCTAATGACACAGCTTGTGTGAATGGGTGCGTCACAGTCAGGAGTTTCATTCCACGAAGGCATTTTACCCACCTACAGCAGTTGTTGTCTGCGTAAAGAATCTTTGGGGCAGGAGCATTAGCCCGCTTGAAATGTGCCCCCAGTCCACTTGCCATTCTTTCGTAGCTCCCTTCTGATTCAGATGCAACCACTATCGTCGTCAGGAACTGACCCCACTCATTCAGAACGCTTGTCACATACTGGTCCTTATTTTCACTTCCAAGACACCAACAGGCCTCCAGAATTAAACAGGTGTTGTGAAGAAGGACAGCATGTTTGGCAGTAATCCCTTGATTGATGTTGGGACAGGTGGGGGGTTGAACTGGATTTTGTCCTTGAACACCTTGCGCTGCACCAACTCACCCTTGGCCTTTTGATATGGCTTTGCGGGCTGAAAAATTCCAAACTGATCATCACCTTTGATCCATTTGGTGTTTGGAGCGCAGATGCCCTGCACATGTCGGGGGGGATCATCCCAGAACGTCTGCCAGCCCTCCAGCAGAATAGCTTCTCCTGGCAAGGAGGATGTTTGAGCAGCGGATGAAGATGCAGAATCGTTTGAGCTCCTTGTGGCAGCAGTTGATGGTGTAACAAGTTTCCCAACTGTGGCTATCTCTGTTGATACAGCAACCTCTGACTGTTGGAGAACATTCTCTGAAAAGACAATAATAAGACAAGTGTTTAATGCATTCAGGTAGAAGTGTGACAGAGCCTTAGACATTTTTGATTGGCCAACAATACAAAAACATACATAAACACAGTGGCAT
>KN882226.1:87659-106830 GCA_000934455.1 Apostichopus parvimensis
GTGTCAAATTGGATTTCACGTTGAATGTCTGACGGCACACCTGGCATCTGTGACCCAGCTCCATGTTCACCTGAAAAAAAACACACAATTAAAACACTCTATTAAAGCAATTAGCTGCAGTAGTGGGTATTGGTTTGCAATAATGGGTAATCTACACAGGTCTGGAAACTAAGTTGAGAAAGTCAAGTTAATGTTCACCTTATTAAAAAAATACAAATGAGTGATACCTATGCAAACTTCCATCTTTCGGCAATAATTTGACCCCTAGGACTAAGGTAAATGGTACAAGTACAGTATAGCGCCCTGCCTTTGTAACAGTATCGGAATATCTGAGTCAGTGTCAATGTTAAGGTTTTGGATTAAACTTGAAACCTACTTAGCCCATTTTGTTCTAGCCAGTAGCCACTCTTGCATTTTCAAATAATAACCATGTAGGCTAGGATATGTCTGCAAACAATCAAGGCTGGCATTAGAGCTTAGAGGGGGATATATGAACCTCAAAATTTTTGGAGAAAACACTCTCTGGAATTTTCCCATAATTTTTCCATATGATCAGCGGCATCCAATCCCCCCTGGGAGAGGTACCCCTTACCTGTTTTCTGTACCCCAACCTTGATTTTAAACACATTTGCCACATTTAAATCTTTTACAGACTTGGGTTGGCCCTTGAGATAGATACGCCTAACCGTACTGTTGTTACTAGCCTACTCAGAAGTGTGTTCCTTAGGCCACAAGCACTTGTAACGTTATCTAGGTGTATAGTACAGTATATATAAACAGGCTCCCTGTTTATATATACTGTACTATACACCTAGATAACGTTACAAGTGCCTGAGGCTAAGGGGCTAGATTGGCAAAATGTTCATTTAAAAACATTTTATGCATGAATTTTCAGTAATTTAGGTCAATAAATTCAAACATAAGAACATTTGAATTAGAATTCAAAGAACCGATTTGCAATTAAACCTGCGCAAGGCGAAATTTTAGGCAAAAAAGCGGAGTCGTGCGAAGGTTCTTCGCGTAACTGGTACTTATAGTTTAGGCCTAGGACTTGTCGGCTAGAATGAGGCTAAGTTAGGTATAAACATGCAAAAAGAATACCTACGATTTATGTTACAGGGATTTATGATTAAATTTCAGCTTTGGCGAGGTTCGATTCAACGATAAGATCTGTGACAGGTGTCATGATTCTTGCTTTATGATAAAATTGTGCTTTTTATGTGACTTGCACACTGTCGGTGGGTCGTTCGCAGAAAAGTTTTAAATGGACAAGCAGATGACGTAATTTACGTAGTTTAAATGGTGTGTATGCTATTTTAGCCTCTGAAGATCCTGCTAGGATCGAAACGTCAGGCCAACTTACTCTTACACATTCTATTATTACACAGGCTCTCTAGTGGATAAGCAGTTTGCTAACAGTTTTATTTTATTTTAGTTTAAATCGTGCTCAACCATTGGTCTGTTGAGGGCTTATACGGCGCTCAACCATTAGTCTGTTGAGCACAGTCAACGAGAAAGTTGAGCAGTGATTGGTCTGTTGAGCGCTCAACAGCGCTCAACCGTTGGTCTGTTGAGCACCGGATAAGTACTTGGATGGGTATTTGCTTGGGTACTACGAATAAACCAGTCTATTTTTAAAAAGACTTCTGGCAATGTGCTCTGCAACTAAGGAGTAAACGGCATTTGTGAGACTTTTACCAGGAATAACAGTCAAGACCCTAAATTTGGCTGAATAACGGGATAGGCGCAGCACTCTACCCACTAGGCCACACCTCCAACTCCAATATAAACAGTTAAAAATGCCAAATGGGCCTTGGCATAATTTTCATGTTCTTAATCGACCCTTGATCTTAGGCTTGTTCAGGGGGGAAAGACATCAATTACTCCCAGGCGCCAAGGTCTAGCCCATTTGTCATTTGTACTCGCCCATTAATATGATGAATGGGTGTTCACTGACACTAGTCAATGCGATAGCCTAACATGATATTGCATAGGAAACACGTTATACTCGTGCGTGGGCCTAGCACAGCTCAACACTGTAAGTTGTAACATACAGTTAGCCTAGGCTATGTGATCGTCGGACCGAAGTCGAGATTGCTTCGAATTATTTGTTTCTAGCCCAATGTTAAGGAAGAATCATTATTTACCAATGAGAATGTCGATGGCATCTGGATGCACCTTCCCAGTCAGCCTTTTACGGAAATTCTGTTCATCAACGTCGATGTGATCCATTCTTGTCATCCTTGAAAACTGTTTGGAAAATTCTTTCCGAACGATCGTGATTGTTACGTTTTAGGCCTTGGTGAACGAACGTACGTATGTGTGCCCGGGATTCAAGGCACGTGATGGTAATAACCAATCCGCATCGATATGCTAATTAGGATGAACAGGCTCTCTATTAAAAAGTGTTTTTACACTGAAGTGTTTAGGAATTAAACACTAAGCGTAATCATATTAAACACGGT
The DNA here is from genome assembly GCA_000934455.1 of Apostichopus parvimensis. Lineage (NCBI taxonomy): Eukaryota > Metazoa > Echinodermata > Holothuroidea > Aspidochirotida > Stichopodidae > Apostichopus > Apostichopus parvimensis. Next base: position 90,125 of record KN882226.1, read on the forward strand.
TTACGGAGTGTTTAGGTTTAGGACATGTTTATAATCACGGAAAATGTCCAATTCCTAAACACGTTTTTTAGAGTGTAGTTACCGTATAGATAACCATTCTTGAGCAAATACTAACCTCATTCCAAAGTAATCCAGTCCATTCTTTGGCGTTTTCCATAGAAACAAAGTCGTACAACTTGCACCTCCTCGCAGCATCCAACAATACTTCCTTACTGCGAAGACCGGGGCTTACCAACTGTTAAAGAAGATTACTCAATTGTTATTCATTACGGTGATTAAGTATTTATATCGATATTTAAAAGTTTTATTCAGATTAAAATATCAGTGAAAAGGCTCAACTGTTAAAACCTAGTCCCATTTTTCTCAGTGTTTGCTAAAGTGTCAATATTTACCACACAAATTCCTCCTTCACGTTTGTACTAAACTTTACTAGTATGTATTAATTATCATTTCATTTCACGTCTTAGTTGTTGTGAATGAAAACAGTTTATACTCGCCGAATGGTTCTTAGGACAGATCGTCTAAGCACTCCCAAATTAGATCATATCATAGATATTTACACTCCATGATGCGAAACACATAACGCCAGTCCATTTCCCCATAAACTGTTTAACAATATCAGCCACCCTGCTTCTTGATTAATTGCATTTGCTAATGAAACTAGCAGTCAGATAAAGACAGCCCATATCATCCAACAGAAGTGCATATCAATTGCTCAACATGCAACTTTGTTAGGTAAAGCCACTATCGGTCTACATCTGATGCTGATTTGACCAACGCTTGACATCAGTGGTTCCGTTTCCTTATCCTTGTATTTAAAATAAATACAATTTTCCCAGCATTGTACAATTTACATCTCTTAAGCTCAATAGGAAACCCACTGGGATGGAATTAACTTACCCTATGTTTGGTCAAAAACTGTAATCCTCTCGCCACCTGAAGTGCATACTTTGGTAAGTGTTCGGCATTTCCCTTCTCAGCAACCTGAAAACGCTTCTGTTTAGTATTATCATACTGATGTACTTTCTGTGGACTGAACTCTTCAGTAAGGATATCTGAGAGGTTTTCTCCACTTAAATGTTCACAAATCAGATAATTTGGCACTGAAAAATAGTAGTAACTTTAGCAAGTTACACAAATGCAACTCTGTTTTATGTAGCTTCTTTACAAGAACAGACATAATTACCTTACTGAATTTATAATCGACTCATTTCTTTTCTTGTTCCAATGTACATGGTATGTTTTTAATTTTAATTATTATCATAATTATCTTTATTATCAACATTGTAATATTACTTGAGAGCACAACATATAGACATATGCAAAAGAAAATGGTTTGCATTGTTAAGGTTGATGATTAATACCACATTTTGACCAGCGTAGTTGTTCGTACCTGTATCACACCATCCGAGAATCTTCATAATATTGTTATAGCCGGGCAGGTTAACTATGTGTAGAACCTCTGAACTTTGTAGTTTAATCATCTGCAAAGTTGAATCAGCTGTAAAGCAATCAGTCAATATAGTGTAAAAATATCACGTGTCATCCACTGCACACTTTGCTTTCAATGGGTCTGTTGACTGTGTTTGTTGTTATTTTAATCACATTACATTCGATGAGACAGTCGACTTGTTAACGCAAGTTATTTTTCTTACAATATCATGCTGTATTCACACACGTAATATTTTGTATATGTCTGTATAAAATAGGTACTGAAGCAGTTACTTTCATTTAGTCTGTTAAGGTACTATTCAAAGAACAAACCTGACAAGGTTCTGACCACGGCGTCCATATTTCCGTCTGCTCTCATTACTAAAGCCTTGTGATATTGCAACATTCCTTTTCTATGTAAAGGTGAAACTAATTGCACATTGTTCTCTGGGACTTCAAGATTCTTGTTCTTCTTATTCTTATCAACTTCAAGTTCCTGAAGATCCATGTAATCTATAAAGACGGGAGTGTGACTTCATGTGATATCATAACCAAATATAATATTAAAAGATGAAGACATTATCTAGTATTAGACTTCTTGAAAGTTAAATACATTATTCTGAAAAGTGCCATTCGCGCCGGGTTTTGTCGCAACGATGTTGATTGGTAACATATATTTGTTTACATAGTTGGAATCTAAATTATTCTTATTAACCTTCTCACCTTCTTCAACGTAGTAAGGTATTCCTCATTTTAGCTAATTTAAAAGACGGCCTGTTTCATAATTGTAATGTAATATATTTTTATTTGGCATATGAAAAACGTGTAGACTTATGTGCGTTGAGAATATAACGCGTACTTTCTCAGCAAAACAGAGAAACACTAAGCCAAAAAAAAAAACCAATAGAAGGCGTTCCTCATTTGTCCAATACTAGCCGACTTTCATACCAGCTTTTATGGCCAGATCACTGACAGGTTTGATGCTTGTGTAATATACGCAAAAAGCTGATAGTTTAGTAGAAAAATTATTGCATACAAGCAAAATGTAATCCTTTGTCACCTTAGGAGGTGCAAACTTTATGACATTTTAGTCTCATAATTTTTTTGACCTTCAAGGCATTATGGATGGCATAAATAATTTTCCTTCATTAACTTAAATCAACAATAATGCGTCCATCTGCCCCCAAAAAAGTAGAAATATATTTCATCGATTACAATGTATGCTTCAGTGAGGAGATATTCCGATGGCAGATGATATAACACAAAATAAATGATAACCTTTTTTTTATCATTAGGCAACGCTGCTATCAATCAACATTATGTTCGATCTACTTTTAATTTTAATTTTTACAGTTTTAAGAATTGACCCTTAAGCACCTCTGCTGCTTATCAAATTAAGGGGTTGTTAAAACTTCGTCTGTTATTATATTTGCATATCATCAATAAGCTTAATACGGAATCAATTGAAATATTTCAACCATATAGAACACTTTCTACTAAACGTTGCAAGCACACTCTCAGCTGAAATACTATGTTGACATCATTCACCATGCATTCGATGCATTCAGAACATATTACCAAATATCTTACAGATACAATATACTATGAGGATGATATTTCTATACAAAATGCAAAAGAAATCCAATACTTTGAATACGCAATCAACGTTAACCATCGGTAATATCGCTTTAACAACCACAGTACTGTGTATTGTATGAGTGCAGGCTACTTCATTTTCACTTTAATGGTTGATTATATATGTTACAACTACATCGTTGCACGTTCAGTACAACGTGAACTGAAAAGTTAAAAAACTCAGGGTTGGAACATTTTTCTTCCTTAACATTTTAAACGAGGGTCTCATTCCAAGAAATTATTGCAACTCAAATAGCCATAGTATTAAACAGTAAACTTTATATCATTTTATATCATAAACATCATCGGAATTTCAACATTGATCATTACAAACAAATACCTTTATTTTCAGTTCCTTCCACTCCCTCTATTTGATTAGTGGATCTGAAAAAGGATTAATCCAAATTAATATACTTTGTTTTCCGTTTTAAGAAAATTTGAATATATCACACTTTATTTTGTGCAATATCTGTTAATCAAAACACGGTTTGGTGCTAGCGTTTTAAGTCAAATGCAAGCACTTCATTTTAAATGTGGCTAGCACGGCCAAAAAAGAATTTTTCCCCGACTGATTAAGGTATGATACTAAACTCCTGTGGAATGGCTAGATGCCAAGCTGGGGCTACACTTGGGTCATTTCAACCGACTACTATGTAGGGTGTCTGAGGGTACACTTCCAGTAAATAATAAAGTAATAAACATCAAATGGTGCATTATTATGCATAGGTCTTTACAAGTAGCTCTTAACGAAAGGTTGGACTAATAAATAATTCTCCGAAATTACCCCAACCTATTTAGATAATAAGGGACAGTGTGTAAGCCAGATGTGAATGAAATATTTTATAATGGAAGTGTGCTGCCCTGGGGTCACTCCAGTCAGCTCGTGTGAAGGAATTCGGGGTCCCCTCCTCCAACAGAGTAAAAATTAGAATGTGATGCATTCTAAGATATATTTAGACTGTAAGTAAAATATATATAAGTAGCCCTACGTGCAAGGGTGTGGTAAAAATATTTTTTTGCGAGGCTGAAAAATAAAAGGAGGGGAGGGGGTAAACCCATACTTGTGCTCCTGTTCTCACCCTGTATAGTTTGAAAGGTGAAACATTTAACAGAGTATTCTTACCTGGGTTCTCTCTGCCCTCCGTGCCCTTTATCAAAACAAATACAAGAAAATAAATTGAATCTGCCAGAATATTAAATGTCTGAAGAAACCTCTCCAAGCATTGGGTTTGCTACTTAGGGGAATGTACAGCAGGTGGATTCCCTTCGCACACCAAGTCATTACCTTACCGTCTCCCGTTGAAGCCCAATATTTGAAACGGTTATTTTGTCTGGCTAAAAAATTTATAGGGATTTCAGGGAGCAGATTTACAACAGTTGCAAACATTATTTTAATTTTTGTTTAATTTTGTAATATGCAAAATTGTATTAATATTTGTCGCCTTTACTACCATCGCTCCTGTGTTTTATATGTCAAGATGTTGTCAAGATCAATATGAAACACTGTTAAATTAAAATGTAACAGACATTAAACAAATATATTTTACTTTGACACCTCCGTTATATCTGTGACGATCTATTTTTTCCCATTAGAAAATGCTTAGTTAATACGAAGAAGAAAACATCATACCAAGTCTGTCACGTGTGATGAAATACATGATTACAAGGACTAACACCAGAATGATGATGGCCTCCACTATACAGGCAACAATCAGACCCGTATAGTTGCATACTGAAATTGTGGAAAGAATACGTTTGTGAGTGTAACTAGGAACAACATGTACGTTAAGATTGAGCAAATTGACAACAGAGTTTGCTGCATTCACACATTACTTTATTGAGACGATCTAATTAATACGAATTACTAAATTATGCTTCTTCGACATAGACGAAGTATAAGTCACGTGGTCAGTAGTTTCACAAATTTATGTAACAGTTAGTTTCCAATTATCATCATGTGTTTATATGATACACATTAATACGTCTCTACCCTCAAGTTATTCAGCAAACCAACAATTGAGTAAAGTGGACGATGTGATAAGGACAAGTGGGATTTAGAAAATACTTTGTAATGGAAAAGAAAATTATACGACATTTCCTTATGCGTTTGCATATACGAATTTCATTATTATAGGTATTCTCCTACTGCTGAAAGAATAACGTAAGGCTTTAATTCCTATTCTGCAGCAAAAAGTTATATATCTTCCGTAGGATATCGTGGGAATAAACGATACTTGGTTGAACGTAAAGGTAGAAGATAGTGTGTGATGACAGCTGTGTTTGGATGTTAGCTTTGTGATACTAGCATAAGTGTACAGGAGGATTAATCAATTATTGAAAACTGCAGTTCTGCTTCTGTACTGTTAAATAGTACATGTTACATACAGGTACAGGTAACATAGTAAGAAGTATTTTTCGTCGTTTTGTGGGGATCTTCGTATATTGATAAATTAAAGGTGGAAAAGAATCAGGTTGTTGTGTGAGTGTAGTGTCGTCTGTACGTAGCTTTCCGGGCCTTTAACATAAGTCGGGATTGATATCCAATGACACATACTATCTTTGAAGCGACCCTGTTGCCGCCAATGACACGGTTTTGTTGTGTTTGTTTTCCTGTGTGAAACATTTAACAATTCGGATAAGCATTTAAGAGTACGGTGAAAAACCTAATTAACAATTACATAAGTTATGTGCCAAACTTATTGTCGATTATAAGGCGTATAGATTAGCACGGAAAAAATGTTAAGAGTCTTCTAGTTCATAACTTCAAAGTAATATTTACACTAACACGTCCCCGTTAACACGAGGCGCCTATTCCGACAAACATTTAAAACCCGTTTCTGCATCACAACATTATTCAAACATTTGGGTATACAAACTGTCAATAGTGAAGCAGAAGTTCTTTAAAAGGCAATCACGCTCATGGCAATAACAATCCGATAAACCATAAACAAATTTAATTTAATTCCCTACACGAGTTATAGCAATGAAAGTTAAATAAATAGGAAAGACTAAAAAGTACACATACCTGAAGACTGAGGATCAGTTTTAGATGGTTCTGCAGTTGTATCTGTGCTAGCTGCAAGTTTGGAATTGATAATAAAATGGAAAATGATATGAAAATGTTGATTCACATGTTGTATATAAAACCAGATGTAAGTTTTATTTAATTCCACACCCGATTCCTACCAATAACAGTTAACTAAATATGAAAGACTACACATTAACACATACCCATAGCTTCATGATCAGTGGTAGATGGTTGTGCAGTTGTAATTGTGCTAGCTGCAAGTTTGAAATTGATAAGAAAATGGTAAATGCTGTGAAAATGTTGTTGATCCACATGTTGTCCATACACCCAGAATTTCTTATTTAATAAGCTACCCGAATTTAACAATGAAAGTTAACTAAATATAAAAGACTGAAAAGTACACATACCTTTAGACTGAATATCAGTAGTATATGATAGTGCAGTTGTAACTGTGCTAGCTGCAAGTTTTAAAATTGATAAAATATGAAAACTTATGTCATAATGTTGATCCACATTATAGTATAGAAAATTCGAATTATGAAGTAGAACGTTAAGAAGCATATTTCCTTATTGCGTTTCGGTACTGTAAAGTAACATAAATTAACACTTTATGAAATCATGAAACGTTGGCTTTACATATCATTTTAAACAATTCGAAAATATCTTAACAATACTCATTCAATTATCACAGTAGTTTAGCACTTTATCGTATATTTTGTCTATACAAAATACACTTAGTAGAGGTGAATTTGTTTTAAGGATTTGAACTTTTCACAACATAAACAAAATGAAATAAAAATGATTCTAAATAAAATGGAAATGTTAAAACAGAACAGGCAACTTGAAGATATAAATTATGACTTTTCTACATTTTCCTCTTCATCAAACAAATTAAGCAAATATGAGCTCAAAAACATTTATGGGGACAGTAACAACAAACACAACTTAAATGTTCAACTTAAAGTGTTGAACATTTGAAAGCAATCACTATAATTTGATGTGAGTAAGAGTTATCCAAATTATCAACAACAATTTTACATACCCCGAGAGGGTTCATCTGTTACAGCGGTGGTGGGTAGAACAGTAGTACCTGCAATTTTGGAAAGAAAGTAACAATTTCCGTCTCCTGAATGGTCTTTAAGAAAAATCTACAAGAAAGATTAACACAGCAAATAAAGTGTCGAAGTTTGGGTTTATTGACAAATCAAAACTGGAAGGCCATTAGTCAGTTATTGGAGTTGATCTCTACATCGACGCAATCGCACGGGTATATATCTATATAATGGTCAATGCAAAAATACAAAACACATACACGTTAGTCAATAGTAAACAATAAATTGAGACGTGGTCTAGTGATATCATTAAAACATAAGAGTAAACCGTTAGATTGAGTACACTGAAAAGACAGTTTACCAGCTGAGTAATCGCGTCCCATCTATGCATTTGGCCGTCTAAAAGTACTCATGGCAGAGTATTTTATCTCACGTTTAGTTCAAATTTACGTATGTAAGTGAGTTCAAAATGTATCTTATTTTCAAGCATGTTTTAGGTCTTGAGGTTTACTCATTAGTGTTTCAATACACTCACTAGAGGGCACTTTCTTTTCATCTTATTTCTAAATCGTTTTGCATTGTGTGACAAAACTCCCTTAGTTGTCTTCACTCCCATTTGGGTAATAGAATACTTAAATGAAGGACAAAACATTTTTTCAGATATGGCTACTTTGGCAACTTTATTAATACTCTTGGCCAAACTACAAATGAAACAATTATGAATATATGGAATAATTAACAGTCACATAATAAAGCACATTACTTTATGGCACTTTTTGAGAACATGTGAGCTGTCCATCAGAAAATATGTTAATGACGTAAACCATGATCTCAATCTACCATACATAGTAAATACATTTGAAACTGTGAACTACAATGACATACATCTGTCAAATGTGGACCTCTTACAGGAATGATGAAATAAGTTTATGATAGCACAATACTGTAACTACAGATGAGAGTAACTCAATGCAATATTTTACGTGAGAGTTAAATGAACAATAACCCCTTAAAATTTCAGTAGTACTGAGTAAATAACGAGAGAACTAATTTGAGTTATTTTCTCATCTTCAAGAGTGTCTTTGTTTTTTATCTAGTTTATCAAAATGTACATATCATGAACAAATAAGTGATGCAACTAGAGAATAGGTAAACACTTCATATAACAAAGAACAAATATCAAATACTGAGCAAAAAAAGCCTTGGGCCTCAACCTGTATGTAATATTGTTAGCCTTTGTGGTTTGAAAGTGCATTTCATTATATAGACAACATATTTCACTTAAGTTAGCACATTTTATTAGTGTATGAAGTTTTTCCAAATTAGTTCCATTTTATGAAGGGAGTGATAGTAAATTATGCAACATTTGACACTGTTAAATCTTACACATTGGAAAGAAAACTAAAAGAATAGACTAAGCCAATGGTTCCCAACAGGGGCAGTACCTCCCCCGCTGAAGGAGTTTTAACATTTCAGGGGGCGTTTGAAAACAACGAGATTCTACATTTAAAACAGAGTATAACAAATGCTGTCTATTTTCTACTTTCCACTCAGCTCTCTAATTTGTTTTCATAAATCGAGATAAACGGAAGAATGTGGGAATATGTAGTATGTTATTTTTAAAGCACAAGAGAGGGATGCAATTTCTAAACGCCATCATGGTATGGGGTTCTGAACCGAAAAAAAGGTTGGGAACCACTGATGTCCAAACTGAAATGTTTTTAATTTTCTCCCTCAAATGTTGGTATATGTACAGATGTACAAGTCTATCTAAAACACAATCATTGGTCGCATAATATTTTTGTTGAGATATCAAACCCAATTTTGGCATAGATTTTCTTAAGTTAGTAACATAAATAATGTCCTGTAAAAGCAAACTTGAATATTATCGGCATAATTATAATGGGGTATTATTATAAGAGAAGCATTTACTGAACCTGTTTATCAGGTAGTGGTCGGACCTTTACTTTATGCAAGAGTGGAATCTCTGGCTTGTCTTAGAATATTCCTTGAGAATGTTCCCAGTTGCTGAGAGACACATTAAAGGGAATCAAGGGAGCTCTGAATGAGTGTAAAATAAGCCAAAAGCAACTAAGAAAAAACCATAATATTTGTAACTCATCTCACAAAAACACTTAACAGTATATAAAGGTTAAAAGTCAGAATTTTCCCGCTTAAAACATTATACCTTAACACCTTAACTAACCAACATGTTATTTGTTTTCCTTGTAAGTCAAACTGTGGTCACCTTCTTTAGAGCTAATTCACAAAATTAAGAAAGTATGTATTTTGTTTCGGTACGCGATGTCAAACCCAACAAGTTGCAATGAGGGTGGCCAGTGCTTCCATGGCATTTGGATTTCTTCCGAAGATTTACCCTTGTGCCATTATTGCTAGAGTTTTTGCTGCATGGGTACTATAACTCTCCCAAAGGATACATGGGGAGGCATCCTGTAATATGAAGGGGGGGGGGGGGAAACAGAAGGAAATATTCACTGCTGTATACATTGACATATTAACTTCTTTATAAGGAATTGTAAACGTTTAAAACTCGGTGGGTTGCATTCACAAAATGGCATTGGCATCATAACATTACATGAAACAGTTCATTATTTTTTTCTACTGTTGATTGGTTATATTCACAATGAACATTTCTGTATTTACGTCAATTGTAACACACATCAATATTTCTAAACTATCAACCCATATCACCGAACCAAGTTTGAACAATTTCTGAGCTGAAGTTTTCAGACACAGAAATGTGATGCAGTCTTGTTGGTATCATTTTGAAACAGATATTTATGATTGCCACAGTGTTAATAACTGAATAACTCAATTGTTAGATTGCAGCTTTGGCAATACAATGGTCATTTAATAGCTTAACTGTCACACGAAAAACTTAAATACTGATTTGGACTAATTTTGCCAAATTTGCCATGGCACATTTTTAACCAGGTAATTATTTGTGTTTTCAAATTTAAAAGCTTCAATGTCATTCCTCTTCTGTAGATAAGAGATTATCTTTTGGAAAACAGATAGGGCAATAAAAAATACTGCAAAGCATTTCCCAAATCTGTAAAGGAGGACATGCATCAGGTTTATTGAAAGGATTCATGTCACTGATATCGTTATTGATAAAAAAAAATGAATACTAGGGTGAAGGCATAATTTGCCTCTTTACATTACAGACAATTTGGACTGCGTCTTTCGTTCAATGTATATGAATGGTTTGGATCCTACCCGTATCCCACTGATATTTCTACAATATGTGTGATTTCAAACCAAACTAGTGGCATTATATAAATATGTCACCAATTTTGATAAGAATTCAATATGTTTTGTTTAATCTTGTAATCTTCTCACGTTAATCTACATTCCAATGAGTAACAACTCCTTTGTAACTCCTAAACATTTATAGGGTTTGTAAGTTGGGTGCACTTTTCTCTCCTGATGGATCTGACAATATTATGAGTTGGCAGTTGACCTGGATCACCTTTTCTTTGTTTTTCTTCTCCATGACTCTTTTTACATCTTTGACAATGTTGGCCATCAGTGATGATATAGACGTTTCAACAGTTATTCCTTGAAACTCTCTTTGCAACTGCAAAACAAAATTGAGATTACATGTTTACAAGGTTTCAACAATTTAACCCCTGTTGACTTCAAATGGCCTTTGACCTCCACAATAGGCTACTCTTACTAAGTTTGGTTTACCTTCATATCAATAATGCGATCTGTTTAAGCTTCATTCCTTGGGATGTCATGGTTACAAGATTGTCAAACAATTTACCCCAAATGACACTTCTTGCACTTAATTGAGTATGCTTACATGCTCTAGGCATCACAAACACATCCTCAATACACTCAAACACATGTACACACACCAGCTTTGCTGCAAAGATCACGGTCACCGAAACCAAACATTTTACCCTTTGACCCCCTTCTGCATATTTTTGCCACATACCCCCTCTGCTATAGTATATTTAGTAACAGTAACAGTAAACATAGTTAAGCTAGCCTACTTAGCTCCCCTTCTAGTACTAGTACTTATTGATCCCAATTGATAAAATATAAACAAAAAAGAAGTGAGGTGTTCTATAAGCATCTGGCAACCCAGACCACTAAGGTCTAGCTTACAGTTAGCGTCTTTAATAATAATAATAATAATAATAATAATAATAATAATAATAATAATAATAATAATAACAACAATAATAATAATAATAATAAAACAAAATGTTTATATAGCGCCAAACAAACTATGAAATAATTCTCGTAGGGCTTAACAAAATAATAGCAATTAAAACATATGTGCTTTGGTGAAAAGATACGTTTTGAAAGCTGATTTGAAACCGTTCACAGTATTGCACATTTAACATGTTCTGGAAGTGAGTTCCACAGGCACGGTGCACTGGATGCGAACGTTCTCAAGCCGTAAGTCTGTGTTTTTACTCTAGGGAAGAGTAACATCAGCGATGAATTAGAGCGAAGTGAGCGTGTGGATGATGGTGTGAGCTAAAACAAGTTGGTGAGGTAGCTTGGTCCTACATTGTGCAAACATTTGAAAACCATCAGAAGTAGTTTGTAGTTGATTCGTTCACGTATCGGGAGCCAGTGGACTTCGACCATGCTAGGGGTAATGTGATCATACTTCCGAGTTCTAGTAACGAGACGTTCAGCGGTGTTTAGTACGCGTTGTAGCCCGTCAATTTTACAGCCTGGTAATCCATACAGAATACTATTGCAGTAGTCGAGCTTCGACGTAACGAATGTATGGACAAGCTTTATACATGAATCTCTGTCGAGGTACTTTCTGATGTGACCAATGTACCGGATACTAGACAGAGCGCTTCGGCAAACGTGTTAAATATGTCGATCTATTGTCAGGTGATTATCAAAAATTACACCAAGATTGCGGAGATGATCAGTGTAGTTGATACTGGTGTCACCGACGGTGACGAGGGAATGGTGTGTGTTGGCCTAAACCGAGACGAAATATGTATCACTTCTGTCTTACTATCATTGCGTTTTGATTTGTTTACTAACATCCAACTTCTAAGATCTGACAAACAGTTGTCCACATGTAAGTAAGTTGGTGTCGGCGCATGATATCACCAAGGGGCCCCATGTACAAACTAAACAATGTCGGACCCAATACAGATCCCTGTGGTACGCCCCACTCTAATGCATGTGTAACACAGAGGTCATTGCCTAATTGGACAGCTTGTGATCGAGCCAGTAGGTATGAATATATCCATTGCAGGACTTTTCCATTGAGATCATAACGGAATTGCAGGCGATTTACTAGTATGACATGGTCAACCGTATCAAAAGCCGCACTTAGGTCCAGCATTATGAGGACGACATGGCGGTCAAGTTCCAGCTACTGCAGAATATCGCTGTTGACTCGCAGAATAGCTGTTTCCGTCGAATGATGCGGTCGATATGGAGCCTGAAATTCATAACATGGCTTGTGGGTTTGAAGGTAGGTCTGTAGTTGACCCAAAACTTCTATCTCGATTCATTTGGATATGTAGCAGAGGCTCGATACCGGGCGATAATTGCACAACACACTTGGATCTAGTCCTGCCTTTTTTAGGAGCGGAGTAATTTTTGTTAAACTATTTCATATTTTAACTATTTCATGGCAAGCCGGTACTAGCACAGAATCACCCCTAGGGGTTGTCACCCTGCCCAACATGCCTGCTTTAGCCATGCTTTATTCGTCTCCTTCTACAATATGTAGTGGACTAAATGCTAGAAGGGCTACTATCAATGGACTGTACAAAATTTGGGCCATGTATTTGATAATAGTTCTGCTTTACACAGTTTGATATCATTCATACCCAACAAACATAGAATTTCCTCACTAGGGTCACTTGGAACAATTAAAGCTACGATAACGATCTCAACACGCAATACTATAATTTAAGACACATCCTGTAAAGTGAACATCTAAGTGATAAGCCCCTTTCAGTTTTAGCCATATATTGGGAACTTACTTAACACATATTAGCCATATTAGTTACAAAATATGCCTGTGACAAGGTAGTTACTTGTAAACCTGTATCAAGTATACAATGCACTGGGTAACATTCAAATATAATGTCTGTTACCATGTGTGTCGAATCTATCAACATGAAGCGACAGTTCATTTAACTAAAATAAATAAAACACTCCTGCCTTGCTCCAACTGTTACGATGGACGACAGTAGAGAGTTACTTCGAAAATAAGGTGAAGCTGTCACTCAGAAAAAGTTCTTGAATTATGTTATACGTTACTATAGCCGAGAGCTGGACTAATTATTAAAAAAGGACTTTGCTGTGTATAATACACACATAAACTTTCTACACAATAAAAAACGTATTAACTACAAAAGAGCTTCGCATGTAAGGGTGCTCTGCTTATAACAGTTAGAACCGTCACTGTTAGGGAGAACTTTGTGAGGTATATGTTACAGGATAAAAAATCTGCCCAATCAAGAGTCAAGAGTTGGCATCATCCTGCCTTTTCTTAACTGAACTCTTGCCACTGGTCAACTGGCAATATTATTGCATTACATGTTAATCAGTTTGTGTATTTAGTAGCAAGTTAACTTGATGCCAGGCTATCACAACAAAAAACAATGAGAGGCTTGCTTTAGTACCAGAGTATAGATGAAACAAAATGTGCCTTATTCACCACACTTATAGGTGAAAATCTCAATTTAAAAAAGTGTATATTTACACGTATACCGAAAGTTTCATCGATATCGAGCCCGGACAGAAACTCATAGGATAAAGCAATCTGCAGTTGACACGTACTGAGCGAAATTCCATACTGATACATAACCACTTGATGACTGTAGATCAATGCGAAACCTAGCATAGATCAGATAAGATTAAAAACAAATGAGGTCGCACTCAAAGATCAATTTCACAGCAATAATGAATGCAACAACGACCATACTAAAGCAGGTTACTACTGTTGCGGTAAGCTCTTGAACGAGACGAAGTATGTGCTTATCTGTCTCTGTCGTAACTCTTTGACTATGCTCTGTCGAAGCAAAGAAAGTGAAAGCTTGACCTAACCACGGTAGGTCTACCCAAACACACAATTATATGCTGCTAGTAAGCATCCCTACTGACCGTTCTTTCTCTGTTGAAGTATGTTGAATGTATTTTCACTAAGTGTGGAAGGAAAGAAATGTAGTTTTAGTGAACAAAAACTGGCCAAGGAGGAGTAATCATAACGTAGTAATATTGTAAGTAAGTCTACAATATCCATTTCTTCTGTCGCCTAGGTCTATGTCATCAGTTAGAATATGCCTAAAGTTAGTCATACGTGATACCACCAAGAGGGCTTTGTAAACTACCTTACCTTTTAGGTTTCACGTTGAAGCCTTTTGTTCATCATGGCCAAAAACACCATTCTTAAACTCAGCAAATTGAGTTTGGCCTAGTATGGTTGTGTACAGTAACACCACCTATTACATACATTCGTGTTCAGTATTGGTCAGTGTATAAATAGCTGCACTGATGCTTATATACTCTGTAGCCTGGTTTAGTTGCTGTGTCAAACTGTCACCACTTTTTTCAATCTCAAATTTAATTTACAAAAGCCAAAACTGCCATCTGTAGTAATTAAAAGTAATTAAAATATAAGCCATCACAGCTCTAACATGATTACATTATTGAGAATTGGCATCAAATAGCGAAATCTAACAAAATTGAATATTCTGTTAACTTTAAGGTAACCACAAGACAGTGTTTGCGTAGCCTCGATTATTACTTATCATTTCTAGGGGAAATTATACCTCAAAATTAAAACAATGCCACGGTGGCGACAAATTGCGAAATTTCAATGGCCAATGTTGAACCAGTGCAACTGAAATTTTCAGATATGCTTATTTTATGGTGCTATAATCATGCAATGAGGGTGGGTAATTTTGGAAAAAGTTTTAGCAACAGCATATGCCTGATTTGACACTGAACTGACCTTTTTTGACTATTCTCTTTTATTTTTCGCACATGGCCAAGATAATTGGGGAAAATCAGTAACTTAAACTACTCCCAAAGTTGTAAACTATTACACCATATTGTACCTAACCACGCTAGTTCATGTAACATTTTCTCAAAGGGTCTGGGGATACCTCTCCCTTAGGAGACATCTGTACTTGAAGATTGTCAGGATGTTTGAGTGCAGTGTCGATTTATTTTGGCTAGCTTACTCGTTTTGAATGGTAAGGAAGCATAACAGTGTTCTTTAATCACATTAAGAACAGCATCAACCTCTAAAAACAACTGTGCAGTGCCGCCATAGCAAGGTTGGGATAAACTTTGGCTTCAAACGCTGGTAAACATCACAAAGTGTTGCCAAATGTGGGAAATTGTCCTAAACCGTCCAAATGTCGGCTGTAAAATATTGTGTATGCGTTATTCAATATTGGTTCAGGTATAGTTAAGCAGCTTTTCAAAGTAATCTGAAGTTCAACAATTCAACAACAAAAAACAGCAGCTGAATGTAGCTATTATGCTTACAAAGAGTTCAGAGTTTGACCTCTTCAAAGAATATTACAGAGAACATGTTGACCATTGATACTCAAAGCGTAACAATTTACAAGGGCCAAGTGTGTCGTTTATTGTAAAATTCTGATCAGTGACTTAACTGGTTGATGCCCAGAAGAGAGTCTTACAATATGTAATGGTCTGGGAAGTTAGACATTTCAGACATTCTGGTTCTCACTTACCTCTTTGACAAATTTAACTCAACTCACTTTAAACTAGTCAATTAGATGTATGGAAAGTTATGACAAGGAATGAATAAGCCTTCTGGCTTCCTGATTTCAAAAGTAAAAAAAGTAAAAAAAAGTACAATTACTGTGTTATGCTGTGCAATCTTGACATTACCCTTCAACATTAATTGAGAATATGTTTTTGTGTTCAAAGTTAATCACTATGGATCTAAAGGGATCTGCACATTTCCATATAACTGAGCCGCAGTGTAACATTTATGGTAGTGTTATTGCCACAAACGTTGTAAGATACCACAAATCCTTGTAGTCACTGTTATGCTGAAATGTGAGTTGCAAAAATCGCTGTATAAGATGACCGTACGTTATGGGCACTTCCGAGTTAATCTGTGTGAGTAGTTCTCTAGATTCTATATCTCGCTATATCTCTTGGCTATTGCTCCTGTGGAAAAACAACATTTATGTGGTGCTGCATCCACTCTTTCACAGTAAAAAAAAACAAGCCTTAAAATAAACATGTTAGTGCATAATAAGCACATTTTCATGACGTCTTCAACTTTTGTGTCATTAATATTCATCAAATTGCAAGATAAAATGCAAATGGCATAATAAAAAACAAGTCAAGAACCAAATGTTTCATAGTTTTCATCTTTGGCATATTAGGTTTGTCACACTACATTCATACAATCAACCTGTTTTTTATTGTGCGTGTGTGTCTGCATATCATGGATATTAATCAGTGAACATAGAGTCTTAATCTGATATCTCTGGAATAGTATGTCTCAAGGGCGTAGGAAACGGTGGGGCTGGGGGCGCCAGCCCCCCCCC
>KN882226.1:117840-148623 GCA_000934455.1 Apostichopus parvimensis
AGGCCAGGGAACCAGAATGAACACTCGGGAAGGGCCGTTTCCGGGCATCTGGGGGGTTTGTAAAACCCAAAATTTTCTTGTACGCTCCGCGCCAACCGATGGTGGCGCTCCGCTCAGATAGTCGTGCCTACAACTTTGAAAATCCATATCAATCGCAAAAAGTGCTCCCCCCCTTTCAAATTCCTGGCTACGTCGCTGGTGTGGGTACAACTATATTGAAACCTTTTGTTTTAATAACAAGTCGTAAGGTAGCTCCCTAGTTCATGCAGGGAAATGTTGCTAGTCTCGGGGTGCACAGAGTGTTGAGCTGTTAGAATAATTATTACTACTTCTCTGTGCAGCTGTGTGGTTCAGGTCAGTTAATCTGGTGGATATGTTTGTTGGTCTCTGCGTGAGCGTGTGTTATCTTTAGATTGATTAGGTTTATCTGTTTATCAACAAATTCATGATGTTGCACTGAGGTGGATATAATATTGCAGAGAGCTGTAAAGGACAATTATGTTCTAGATTAAAGGGTTGTAAATAAACATTGATATACCATATGAAATTGTGTTGCTGTACTTTTCATTTTGCTCTGAGTTTTGTCCCTTTCTACCCCTCAGGAGGCCTATATATAGGCTCATACCTAGGTCACCCGAATCCCCGGGGTAACAGTGTGTTGCACATTGCTGATAAGGAAGAAACATTCTTTGCTTTCCTTTTTGCCCTTGTGATATTTTCTGTTGTGTATAAGGCTCAATCTTACCGTTAAATCAATCACGGTGTATTTCCTCCTTGTAAACCACACTGGTAAGGTAAACAGTTGACCTGGTATTGAAACCAAACACTTTGATCGTTTATCTGTTCTTATGCACGAGAGTAGTTTATTCTGGAAAATGTTAGGTGAATCCCCGAACGTTGCTCAAAGTCGAATAAACATTAACAACGTTTAAAGGGAACCCGATATTTAAGTGTACATATTCCTCAAATAATGTTCGTGGAAGAAAACGTGTGGTTAACTGTTGACCATTACAAGAATTAATGTTGCATATATGATGTGATGCTGAAGCTGTCGGTGCTAACCCAGTATCGACATATCCTCAATTTCAGATGTAAGTTTGTTGATGATATGTAAGATTTTGGTATATTTTTTCATGGCTAAGTTTTTTTTTTTGATCCCGTTCAGCCTTTACATCTTTGTCGTAATGGTATAATTGGTTGATAGTAGTTAGCAGCTCTTTGTACTCGTATCAACACAGCTAAACCTCGAAGGCTTACCATTAACATGGTGACGACATTAATTTCAATGCCTTCAGTATGCTACGAAATGATGAATATGTCCAGTCTTATATCCAAAATAATGTGTTTATTTGTTAAACACTGCGTTGTCAAGTTTTTGAGCATTTTTGCTGTTCAGGAATTATAGACTAATATGAATTTGAATATATACGTTTCGTGTGTCATATTGTCGAGTAGAGGATCGATGTATGTGTTCAGTCCAGACAAAGCTGCAAAGTTTCTTGCGGAAGCGTGGAACTCCAAAGATACGTTTAGAGAATATTTATAATGTTCTGTGACTATTATTCCTTCACTACTCCAGTCCCAACTCCTTCACTCAATCTCTCAGGTCTCCATCAGTTTAATTTGCAGTAACTTCACTCAGCCACACGCTTCATTTTCCCAACAGCCAGCACAACAACACAAGGCCAATTCCAAGTCAAAGTCAAAGTGAACAATGAACTCCCTTCCTCTCACACAATATCATATAAGTAGTTTACATATAGCATACACCGTAGAAACACACACACACACATCTCTAACCCCCTATTGACCCCCATCTCCCTTATCTCTCCTTCAACCCGCCTAACCTCCATAAGCACCAACTTTCGGGCTTTCACTGGCTCACACCCAAGAATTCCATCTACATAGCAACAATATTTACAAGGTATAGTTAAAGAGGTATATGATAGAAATAGAAAGTTGAGATATATACATTGTTCATGGTTATATAAATAGTGTTTAAGTTTGTTCTCGACACATATTTTGTTGAGGGGCATGGATGACGTTGCCCGTGGTAGTATCAATAGTTCAGTCTGTACCCTTTGGTTTTCTTATTATCCATCATATCAAATTCTATACAATGTATGTTGTTACAAATTCCGTTATTACATTACTGGTGCACTTCGATCATTTAAAATTGAATGAAAATAACTCGTTCACAAATATCAGATCTCTACTTTGACACCCTTAAATCATATCATTTTGTTTTATTGCTTTGTAACCAACATTCATCAAGTTAGCTGTTTACACATCTTTGCTTCTATTTTGGTTTCATAACTCTTCTAACGTAATATTTTCTGCGGAGTTAACGACAGAGGAATGACTAAAAGACTTTTATGCTTTTTCACATTGCCACATTTGTGTTTATGGATGATGACTAACAAACTGTATATAGCCATACCATTATAAGACAGCGACAACGTATGTATAGTTATAGTTATACAGCTAACGATTCACTGGTATAATCTTGTACTTTGCATGGCCTCCAAAAACTCTGCAGCACGGAAAAGATCTCCAAATAGCAAGGGTATTGGAAACAGCAACATGTACTCCAAGAAACCACAAAAAAGTGACATAATCTAATATAACTACTTCGAACCTAACCGTTTCAATTTAACAAAAATGAAGTGATTTCCAAAACGATAAAGAGATGTATTTGTCATCAACCGAAGGTTTCTTGAAAGTCACTGTGACATCGATCTGACTTCTGCAATAAAATAAGTATGGTAGTAGCTTTAAAATTAATAGAGTATAGGATGCAAACACGAAAGTTAGGAGAGTCCAAGAATAAAAGCATACGGTTGCTAGTGCGTAATTGGCACTTTTATTTTTCTGAGCAGGATGTCCATCTGGTGGGGTGTTTGTTTTTATGAATATATCGTCATAAAAGACATAGGTTTGTGAAATTCAATTCAATTCATTGGTACCATAATAAGGTTTCCTCCTCGTGAATAGTGAAGGAGTAGGCGTTTGCCTAATGAATGAGAAATGCTTTATTAGTGCCCTTTGAACCTGTTCCATAGCCTCATACCATTTCCCATACCAACCTCCCCCATCAGGTCGTCTAAACACTAAATCGACGTCATTCCAAATGATCTGATTTAATGATTTCTTCTCTCAGATAGTGTGAAGGCAAATATGACATTGTAAGGTTTTGAACAGGTAATCTCATTACTTAGCGGAGAGTTACACCTCCATTAAAAGCGTGAAGGAGAACGTAATTCCAACAACCAACATTGCCTTTTGTCATAGGAATGCTTGTTATAAAGAAACTTCTAAAGCGTTAAGAAAGATCCCGCTTCATTAAGTAGATTCAAAATGTTCATGTTACATGACCGATAACTTGAGCAAACCTAATATATAACATTTGTGAGCCTCATTGTTTGAATTTTATGGTTTCATTCATTTCTTACAATGTTAAGTTTTATGAGTTTTGCAACATGTTGCATCAAAGTCCTGAAGTTCATAACATCGGCATCGGCTTTCTTTACCGTCGTCTCGATTATTTATTCCGTAACAAAAATTGTACTGTATCATTGGGCGCAGGTCTTCCGAACGGACTGAAATCATTCTGACATATTTGTGTCTTCATAAAAAGCTCTGTATCGCATAAGCTATATGCGATGGTAATGTATGTAAGATACACTATATGTTTATTGTCACATAAAGTGTTATATTTTGTCAAAGTATATTGCCAGTGAATACCGCTGTGATCTAATCACAGATACACACGCAAACATTTCATATATTTATGTTAATTTTAAAGCATTCCCAAAACCATTCTGTATGGCACTCGATAAGATTTACAGTAGTTACTGTAATAAATATGTTAATCGGCTGACGGTAGGCATAACTTAGTACACATTGATACAAGGATCCATGGGGTATCAAAGTCAAGTCAGTCTAGTAAAATGAGTCATGAAATTCACAATCACGTACAATGATGGTAATGCCTAATGTGTTTGTGGTAAACACCAAAATCATCGTAACATAGGTTAATGGGTTATTTATTGTTCCTTATAGTTCAAAGATGACATTACATACTGAATTCCTAATCTGAAACAAAACACAATGGAATCGGTAGAACCATTTAGTACTTTTTTTTTGGAAGCCATGGCAAGTCCTTAAAATAACATGTAGGTACTATTAAATACACAAGTACTAAAACATATACATCAAAGTGTCAGTAGTTGGTGGGTAAAAGACCAACACAAGTTTAACATTAATTTCAATTCATTGAGTTTCTCTTAACATTTTACTCAACTTCCATGACGTAATAATATTGGTCCCAAGATTAAACTGCATTTAGTAACGTTTGTAGTAACCGTTGCGTATCAGACGTTGGTTGGATTTATACTCAGGATTGTTACGAACGCAGGATTCTGCGTCCGGGGCGCAAGAAATTGCCAGCGGACGCAAAGTGTCATAAGCGACTGCGTCCGCGGGACGCAAGTTTTTTTTGTGGCAAAACCAGCATACTTAATGCGGCACAAACTACCAAACCGCAACTATAACAACTTCAAACATCCCAAGCGAAAATATTCACGATATCCCCCACTGTGGTTTTCAATGGAATCCCCCTCGCTGTTCTTGTATCTGAGAGATTACAGACACGTTTGCTTCCACAGGCTTCAGTGTACGTATGTATTGCGTGTGTTAATACATGTAAAACAGGCCACACCTGGGCTGATGTTCTTTTAACAACACATGCGCAGTGTTGACTTCAAGCACAGAACTTTATCAATGAACCGGAAGAACCATTTTTTTAAAGGGGGACACATCCAATATCACAGTTAACTGAGTTGAGTTTTGGCGGGAATTCCCGATACAGCGGTAACGAGTACGAAGTGATGGTAACAATATTTTCGGCAAAACTAACAAATATGATTTATCGAAAATAAAACTTTCATGGAATGATACTAAGTAATTGTTGTTTTTTTTGTTGGTAAGTTGTTATCAAATGTTTAGTAGTATCTTTGTTTGACTCTGATGTGAATATGTGAGTAAATGGGTCCCTCGAGATGAATTAGTGTGTGAGTTGGCAAGGTTGTGGTTTATGGTAAACTTTTTTCTGACATAGTCATGGTCAGTGATAAATCTGCTTGCAAATCTTGCGACCAAATTGTTTTACAATTCTAAGGCGTTTCACTGCTGCTTCATCGTGGCTTCTAAGAGAATACTCACAGACTTAGAAGGCGAAATAAGTGAAAATATGATGGAAAACAAACATGCTGTAAGATCTGCAGGAGAACAACAAGGGGAGAGTTGTAGCACTTCTGTATCAGAGAACTTGCCAGTTGTTGCCACTGTGATAAGTGGACCTTCCACTTCAAAGACTCTTGCTGCAGTTCCCACACTAAGAAAGCGAGATTGTTTTCATAAGAAACGGACCAAAGACTTTCCATGGCTTGAGTGCACCGACAATTTTGGCGGAAAAAGTGTTGCCTTTTGCAAACTTTGTCGAAATGGTCAGAAAAAATACCCTTGCTTACTGCGTTCAACATCGAACACAGTGGCTCCGTTTAGTTTCTGAAAAGGAAGTCACATTGATATCCAAGGCTAAATTATATTATTATTCATATTGGGTCCATACAGAAACAACATCACCCTACATTACTACGTTTATATTTCATTGAAAGCACACACACAGACACACAAAAGCATGGCACTGAAAAATGCTAAAGCATGTTTAGTTGCAACAAACTAACTCTTGATATTAAAAACCACCGAATTGGCACTAGTATCTCTTATTATATCCTACTGATGTTGCTTATAGTTAGAAACACTACTTAACAGTTTTAAGAAATGGTTTGAAACTTATCGACATACATAAATTTAGTAAGAAAAAGTACAAACACACACACAAAGAAAACAAGAAGAACGGAAGACTTAAAAGAAAAATGTATGTACCTGCAATTCAACTGCTTCATTGAAACAATGAAGTGGCAAACTGTTTTTCGTTAGGAACAACATAGTTTTAATTTCTGCTTCCCTTAAGTTCTGTCTCTCTAACTGATTTCCTATTTTTTGTTGTTCAAAGACAGATGGTATTTTTGCTTGTTACTTCTCTGTGCTGCTGACGATCATGAGGTGTTCCTTACTTATCTCGTGTCTGATAAAAGTAGAGTACTGAAAACTGGTGCAAGCTTTAGCAAGGGTATTTTTTTTCTGACCATCTCGACAAAGATTGTGTCATTAAGCAGTGATGGGGCTAGTGTCATGACAGGCTGTCGGAATGGTTTTGGGGCGATATTGAAGCGGCTGTACAACCCCGGACTTATCCATATCCATTGTGTAGCGCGTCGACTTGCACTACCAGACGGTGGGGCGACAGGTGTATAGGTTTTTTTGCAAACTCTCCGGTTCGCTACAACTCTCTGCGAATGCTTCAAGAAGTTTGGAGAAGCGAGCGTTCTGCTGAAGATTGCCCATACAAGGTTTGTGCGTTGAAAGAACCTGCAACTTTCCGGTGGTTGTCCTTGCACCAAGCAGTGGAGGCACTGCATTCTTGTTATCCCGCCCTTTATTCGGCATTGGAACACGAAGCAGAGAAAAAGCAGAAATCCGAGGAGAAGGGACTGGCCAACAAAGTAAGAAACGTTGGCTTCGTTCTTGTCACAACATTCCTGCTGGATGTCCTACCGAGCCTTACCAAGTTGAGCAAAATTTTTCCAGGGAGACGTGGTCGACGTAAGCATTGATCAGCCACTGGTAGCGAGCACCATATCAGTACTCGGTACGTTCAAAGAACGGGGTGAAGGTCACTGATCGCCAATCTGCTAGAATGCTCTTCCAGCGTGAAAGTATGCAGTATATAACATAATTGTATACAAATCTGGAAAACAGATTTGACCCAACGTCAATGGGGCTTCTGAAGTCGATCGGCGCAATTCTGAACCCTGCTAACATACCCACTACTGCTGCAGGACTACGTGAATATGGTTCAGATGACCTGCAGAAAATTTGCGATGTGTTCAGGGCTGAAGCGGTAACCAACCTTTCAAGTCAGTTGGGTGATTCAGACTCACTACTACCACTATCTCTCCCTCCTATCATCGACACAGAACGAGTGCAACGCGACTTCCATCAAGTCAAGGTATTTCTCCATTTCAGGAATTTCCCTGGGCTACAAGCCGCATGTCTAAAGATGTACCAATTATCTGATACGTTTCCAGACTATGCTACAATTGCTCAAGTAGTTATGTCATCACCCATTACCTCAGTTGCATGCGAACGCGGTTTTTCCGTTCCAAATCGGTTGATTACCAACTTGCATTGCCAAATTAATGCGTATCACGCAGGAGGGACCGAATTTGCGCGACTTCGATGCCGCTGCAGCAATATTTTCTGAGGCAAAGCAGAGAAGGAAGTAACTAACAGTCACTGGAGTTTCTTCATAGCCAATCAATATCTGGTGTCCAAACAGTTTCATGTTTATTGTATCAAAAGTAGTTTATTCAGATTCGTTTATAATTTCTTCGTCAGTTTCCCGTCTTTTTATTATTTCTTTGTGTGTTGTAAAATAAAGCAGACTAGAATGTCAAAAGTAACGTTTGATTCATTTGTTATGTCTTTGTCGTATTTTAGAAGTGTCGTTGTTCCTTACATATCAAGCGCTAGTTATATTTCACCTTATTTACAAGAGCAATGTAAGTTGATAACCCCTTTCATGATAATACTATGCCAATGAACACTGAAAAATAAATGTTACTGCCCACATTAGCCTTTCAAAAGATGAAGTACAATAGCTACTCGGAACCCTGCCCCCGCCCTTCTCCGCCCGCTTTATAACCGAAAGTTGTCAGACAGTATGTTGAACAATTGCCCTAAAACATTTTACGAATTACACCAAAGCCAACCCCTCGTATATTATGGAATGCCTCACTCGAGATCTGACCTATCATGACTCCTCTTCCAATGCTTTGTGCAATCTATTTTGAATATCTTAATTATTAAGTAAAACTTTTGAAGTGACACTACAGAGAGCACATATTGTACAACGTTGTACGTAATGACAACCCCCTGCATATGTACCCCTACTCTGTACCGCACATAGAGCATATGCACATCAACCAACATATTCTATTCACGGATTATGGGAAATACAATATTGGGACTGATGTGTTATGCCTGGGTAAGGGATTGCAGTTGTGACGAGATCGATTTCTAACAAAAATGGTCATTTCTTTCTGTCTTCGTCAAAAAATGTTGGGACACAACCGCGCGAACCAACGCCCTTTTAAAAGTAAGCAAGGAGGCTTAACGTTGGCGTAACTGAAATAGCCGTTGGTGTTTGCGTGTATACAATTGCATCTGCTGAACTAACGCTAAGCATCTGCCCTACAAAGTACAAGATATAATTATTGTGTTGAGCACTCACAAGGTATAGGCAGTGATCAGGGGCGTATCCAGGATTTTCTAACCCGGGGGGCGCGAAATACTATCTAAGCGGAGCGCCACCATCGGTTGGCGCGCAGTGTATATACAACAAAATTTCGGGTTTTGATACTCCCCAGATCACCGGAAATGGCACTTCTCGGGCTTGAAATGACCAACCAAATGTACACTTTTGCCTGAGATTCAAGAATTTCCCAATAGTTTTTTTTCATCCATAACCTTTTTGAAGATTGTCACCAGTCACACATCCTGTTCGACCTCATTGCATCACCTGTGGATCATTGCTTTTTGTAGGTGATTCTACGTCGCGGCCCACAATACCCGTAAGCACCATTTTTCAAGGTTTTAAGCCCACTATTTGTTCAGAATTTGAAAATTCACAATTCTCGTGAATAAATTCACTTCATAAAATACCCATAATGTTGCACAAAATTTCATCTATGGACACCAATATAGAAAAACCTCCTTCAACACCTAACAGACCAGTCAAAATTGCACGAGTAGAGGGGAGTATATGATGAAGAATGGTGGTCAGGGAATTTTCGAAAATTCAGACACAGTTAATTTATTGGTGTACAAATATTAAACCTCTTATAACGGCTACTATAAAACTTCGTTGAAGGAAATTAAAATATACCAGATATTTCCGGAACCAAACATTACGCACATCTACAGTTTTGAGGTTGTTCATCCCGGAACGCCATTTTCATGCTCACTGATATGATGTGATATCTTCAGTTTGCTTTAAAAATTCAAATAATTGAAATGAGACTGAAATAAATAACTATTTTATGTTTATTTTGCAATGCTCCACCAGTGGCGTAACGATGAGCCTGGGGGGGGGGGGCTCCTGGCCTAAAGGGCCCCCTATCAGGAGGCCTAGCAAGGGCGTCCGCAGAAATGTAGTGCAAGGGGGGGGTCAGTAGGTCATACAGGTGTAACACACTACTAGATACTATCTAAGCGGAGCGCCACCAACAAAAAATACTCCTAGATCGTCGGAAAAGACACTTCCCGTTCAAGTTGCATTTACACATCGGTTATTTTGAGATCTCATGTCTTAGGATTTTGACTTTCAATAATTTCAGTAATGCATTATGGGTCAGTATGCAATGAACATAACTAGAGAACTGTTGGTTGGGGGAAATCATTGAAATGTCAAATGCTTAACCTTTTTTTTAAATTTTCCAGGGGTGGGCAAGTGCCCCCCCCCCCCACTGTATGGAGTATAATGGAGACTACTGTACAAATACAGTTATCAAACCTAAGCATAGGGCCCATGGGAGCCCATAGAAGTTGCGCCCCACATTCTTTTCATTTAAAAAGACGCACAGTTTCAAGTTCATTACACACTGAAGGCTTCGATTCTCTATCTGCCTTCAGTTTAGGGAAGATCTTGATGATTGTGCTAATTCAAAGTCATGAAAAAATGATCAACATTCTCGCCTTTTGCTTGAAATCCTTAGTATGGAGAAACTGAAGAACTACCATCAATAGGATATACGTCACTAAGAGCGAAAATGGAGGTAAAAAAAGAAGACAGTACATGAGAAGCTCTGTATAACCAAAACAAATAAACATATGAAAATGTCCTTTTACTTAGATCGGGATGTAAATATAAATCTCAAAATGTAGC
This sequence comes from Apostichopus parvimensis, assembly GCA_000934455.1. Classification (NCBI taxonomy): domain Eukaryota; kingdom Metazoa; phylum Echinodermata; class Holothuroidea; order Aspidochirotida; family Stichopodidae; genus Apostichopus; species Apostichopus parvimensis. Next base: position 127,913 of record KN882226.1, read on the forward strand.
AACCATTTGCAGATATATGTGATTAAAGTCAGACAGAAAATTTGTCAGCCAGAAAGAAATATTCAATCAGTGTTACTTCAAGAAAATATTGATTTGAACTACCTTTTAGATGAGTGTAATAACGTAACCTACAAGGTAATGTTCTTGCAAATATGTCACTGGCATCACCATTTCAGCAAACGAACCATCAACAAGCATACTAAGTCCATGGTGATTCCGAGGCGAACATAACCGATCCAGTGACGTACACATAATTAAATTATTCAGTATAAATCCCCTACATGATGGGTTTGTGCAGTAGCTTGTGTAGAGGTCCTCGTTAGCTTAGAACTACAACTGCCTGTAAATATATCTAGGTGATGACTTGAATTGAACTTATGAGTGCACTTGAAAAACGGGTGTATTCAACTTAAGCTGCAAATACCTCTCCCTTGTTCGTGATTGATTCAACACATGAGCGAGTTTTTTGAGCCTCGAGAAGTGGTATAATTCTTCCACATCGCATGTAAATGAATCCACGACTGCAGATGAAGGTTGGCAAAGGGCACGCTATTGAACGGCATCATTGGGGGGAAATAACAACTATAGTTGTTCTTTTGACTTACGGTCTGTCGCTTTTTACGTTGATTTGGTGGAATAGTTTATATTATTTCACAACTAAAACCCTGAACAGAGCAGTATATTATCGTTTAGAAGTCAATTTCCATATCAAAACAGTACAAACAGCTAAGAACGAATGAAGAATTAAGAAAGTGAAGGATTTTTTTCAACGCAGATATCCAAAACTGTACAGGCGACAGTTGCTTAGTATCGAATTATTTTCCCTACTTAGCCACAATTGGTGAGAAAAAGCCCAGTGATGTGCTGATATCGGATGGGAACACATTTTCTTTTCAAAAGCCGAAAACTTCTTTACTTGCGAAATGATTAAAGATTCAAATTTCAAGTCGTTATATCACAAGACAATTGTTGAAAAACTTGATGAAATATTTTCTGCTTTATGTTATTGAAATTAAACGTCTTTACCCAACAAAAGCATGTAGAAGAGAAGTTAGCGCTACCTTTCCTGTCCCTAAAATTGACAGTTATGCTTTTTTTAAACAAAATATGATGGTACTATTTCATGTTATTTTTTTATGATCACAGTGTCATATCCTAAAACAATGTTGTATAGCACGAGCTGCAGAACCATCGTGAAAACACTGCCATATTTATGTTCTGTCGTAGACAAGAAATTGTTATCTGTTAATGTGGAGAGATAGGGTGGGGTGGGGGGGGGCGAATTTGGACGGTTATTATCTAATTCGACATACATGATTTCGAATTTGGTTATAAGTTTAGTAGCAGTACGGTAGATACCATGCCTGTTGAAGATTGAAGTACAGTGTGCCAACATATGTAAATTTTGGACAAGAAACAGTATGCTTACTCTAACAAACCGTATCACTTTAGAACTAATATCAAACTTAACCAACAACTATACAACAGTACATCAGAAAAGGAACCACATTACACTATTTATATTAAAACGTTTTGAGAAAAGTCACCAATTAAAGAGACTGGACAAGAACATCAAACAGCTTTATCGATTTTCAACCTCAGACCCTTTCACCGAGAGTATAACTGTATAATCACTCTCAATGCTAACATGTTCAAAAATACTTACAACATGGAGTGTGGCTAATTAAGTACAACAAAATAAATAGGTCAATGTTGCCTAAAAAGTATGAATAATTGCAGCATGCATCAACGAGTGCCGAGAATTGTAAGACACCGCGGTGAAGGAAAGAAATTATTAAGTGGTAATCGCTAATGTTCTTGTTCGCCAAAAACAATGGACTTCGTTCTTTTAAAAAAACTGGATTCAAATTCTTTGGTTGCTAGAAGAAGTTAGACTTGTAAATATTTTTGCTATTATCTCATGGAAGAACCTGATGTGCAAGCTGAAAGTTTAGGTTCTAAGTACAGTAACTTCAATTACTCAATTACACTGCAAAGCCACATAGTACCTTCAGCTTGTCTAGAAGATGACGGTGCATGTTCGGTTTACCGCAAGCGATGGAGGTACTTCTGAAAATGTCTATGGCATAGGTAATAGCTGCCTAAAATATATTTTTTTCTCGGAAGTGAATTTTAAATGGTTATGATGTACCACAAATTAGCCAATGAGAGTATGATTTCGGTTGCTAAACTTTTTAAGGACCTTCCACAACGGTGAAAAACGTATGCACTCCTCCAAATGGCGGAAAGACAATCTTCACTGTCTGTTGCATGGTTGATGGAACGTTGATTTGTTCATATCATGTCTTAACTTCATGTTCTGTAGATTATGTACCGATCTGTGTAAATGATCTAATAACTATACACTCAAACAAACTTGGCTCATATTAAGTCCCTCCAGTTATTGACCTAAACAAACTTCAGGAGAGAACCATACAGTGTTTAATCCCATTGACTCCAACATTGAGTCATAACAAGGGACCCAAATACTGCGTTGGAAAGTTGACATATTGTCATATTGGGTGAAAAATCTGAAATAAAGGAAAAGTGGAAGTTTACTGCAACTCAAACAATTTTATGTCATTTCAATATATTATAGCAATTACTGTGTCCTTAACAATGATACTAACTTTGATTTCATCATGGACCCTTAAAAAGTGGTTGCTAAATCTTCGTCAAATTACCCGCCTATCATTTGAAAGAAATCGTAAGCAGACAATGTTGTAGCTGTGGCTGTGTACTTGACATTGATACTTTTGGATAACTTGAAGGGTTCGTGGATCCTGGTATGCTTTGATACCCACTTCATCTTTGGAAGAATCACTTTTATCAAGTTTTAATTTATCGCCAACATTTAAAAGGAAATTTTGCTTACTTCATAGCAATATAAGGAACTTCTCAGTAATGTATTTGTTTTCATGAGACGAAATAACCTGATATCATTTAATTGGACTGTCCTTGACATTTGTCGTTTCAGAATCAGAGTATTTTTCACACTAAGGAGAAAAGCCCATTGTTGTTGAACTTCATCCTTGGAATTTGAATCTACCTAATTGTGCTCAAGAGCCCCAATGGTTTCTGTTGAGATCAACTTTCATTTAACACCAACAGAAGTCAAAATATGAAAACTGTGTAAACACACTCACCACAAAAGTACAGCTGATAGGAAATCCATATACCTGGTATGTATAGGTACTCTTTCTAGAGTACAACATTTTAGTCAAAAGATGTCAAATTCTGAAAAAATAGTAAGCCCGACAACTGCAAAATCACAGCTTGGATAAATTGTGTACTTGTTACGCTGGTGCATATTAGTGCAATAACATGGCTGAACATTTGAAGTCAGTAATGTTAACCACCTACACATCTTACTGGTTTTGTACTCTTAGAATATTCTCGCACAACGTGTGGCAAGGATTCGGTAGGCCAGTAGGCCTACTGGATTGGTGTTAAAGTGTAGAAATATCGTAGTGAGCTGAGAGAAGTATGATGGATATGATATCATCTTTAATATTTATCACGTAACTTAAGATTCTGGTTAGGAAAATTTACGAGACACAAAAATTACATAGATCAAACTTCCAATAGATCGCCCAGTCAATAATGCTAATGCTGAAAGTGGCCATTGCTTTCGAAATATATGTGTACTAGTGGTACCTAACATCCTGTTGTGACAGCAAGTTGTCTGCAAAGAATTTACTTTTTCAGAAAAAAGCTATGGTAGTGGCAAGTTCACTGGGTATGGTTCAGGGAGTTTTGTTTGCAAGCACATTCCCTATTACCACATGGATTCTTTCTTTGCTGCAATAGTATAACTATTTGCACATGTTGTGAATTTTTGGTAAATTTGCAAATCCAATGAAATGTCTATATATCTGTCGGGCTGTCTGTACGTCTATCCATTGGGTGTAAAAATCTTTTGGAAAATCTACTCACAGAAAATACATAATTTTGGAAAGGTATGTTAATTGTAATTGTTTTTATACGTGTTAGTCTTGATTATGCGCTCATTTTACTTCAGTCATGTTACAGAAAAGAAACAGAGTGAATATAATTTTGCCTCCTTGAATGAAAATGGAAATCATATTTTAAGTATTTCGATTAACTAAATATGTCATTGCATGCACCCTTCTAGAACAAATAACAATGGGCTATATAACAGCAATTCTTAAACCTACATTCTGAGCTTTATATCGTGGTTGTAACTATGTATTATTATAACTTACGAAAATTACCCGTCTAGCCAACATTTATCTAAATATATTCAAAGCAGAATGCAGCTTCATTCGACCGGCATTTGACCTCTGAACTTTTAATTTTCCAAGTACGAGTCTCTATCTTGGGGCAATTTCCCACATGTTTGCCGAATGATACCGGACCGGCAGTGGTTGAAAATATTTTTATATCATTCATTTAGGCACAACATTTGATAGCCTAGTACTTGACATATACCAATATCTATACGTTTGAAGTTTGAAGGTGACGTTAATGTTCTCCTGTGGATTTTTGCAACTAAATACCATGTTCACTTAATTTGACCTTTGGCCTTACGTGAGGCAGCGGTGTTTATCAATTCTGGAGAGCATTTCCCAACCCGTTTAGGAGTAGGTTTTGCCACAAAATGCAGTTGTAATACACAGTCGCGCACATATGTACACACAGAGGTCCAACCCCCAACCCCACCCTCAAATATGGACTTCGCCTTTGGTATATCTATACCTTGAGAGACTCCAAGACGCGCTCAGGAACAATAACATTTATCATAGCAACCGTTGCTACGGAATATTGAGATATCAATAAAAGGCTCACATGAACTACCCATTACAATATATAGGAGCGTTTAGATGATAATTTTTTTATGATCACTTACTATTCTAATTAATTAGACTATAACAACATAGTAAAGCAAATGGACAACGGAAGACAAATTTTGCAGATCAAAGAAATGTGCTTTCTTAGTAGAGCAAACGTCCTAGGCATCACATTGGTGATTGGAGTAAGGTTTTGTTTGGCAGAAATCTAATAAAAAGAGCAGTAATCATTCAAGTAGTAATCATCTCATTTTTTCAATGGCCACCCCACTCCACAGTAGTCTATTTTTTATAATATATTGAAGTTAGCGACCATAGTAGGTAAGTGGTTCCGCTTTGGATTAGCAAGATTTGAACTCCGAATGTGAAACTAAATGTGTATGGGCGGCCATCGGGCAAATGAAAACGGTGCGAACAATAATTTATGCAGAAAAAGTAATTAAATATATGAACAATTATACCTAGTTAATAAAAAAATAGACAAAAGCACAAATAATTGAATGTTGAAAACAGTAACTAATAATCAACGATCCAAAGCAACATAACCACAATTTTCAACAGTTGAAAATACAAAGAAATTTAACTGTCAGCAAAATAACATGTATTTTAAAATTCACACCTTATTCATCAACGCTGATTGGACAAAACAGTATTGTGTACTTCTACCATTTGGTATTTGAACTTAGTCTTCATTATAATTTTATATTGTGACAATAATTAATATGTTCAACATTAGTCCTTGTATTCATAACAAAAAGAATCTTCGTCGCTTCGAACGACGTTTGACCTCTGACCTTTCCTTTTTGAAGTTCTTCAGTGCATCTTTCGCTAGCACTGGGCACCTTCCTACCAATTTGAAAGGAATAACTTATATGCTACAACTCTAATGGGAAGCGTTGAATTAACTTGCAAGATTCACATGTAGCCTATAATGGCCTGTTAGGTTTCTTCAAATATGTGCTTACCATGTTAATAGAGTTCTACGGTCAAATCATGCGAAAAAGTACTTTATGCTTGTTATAAAGCTCTCGTCTGTATTTCAGGAATGTGGTCCTGCCGAAGTATTAGGTTAAGCAACTTACTCTCCTTCTACCGCAATAATGTATTCTGCAATGTTGCGCCAGTATCAGCATTGAGAACATGGAACGAAAAAAGCCACCCCCTAACAGCAGCCGCCCCTATAAGGGCTCCTCAGAAAGCCTCTCCTCGAGCACATGCACTTCTCTGAAATTTTCAGGATCATTAGAGACCACAGGAGCCTGAGAAACCGCATCGAAGCCTACATATCGAATGTTGTTTTTTGAGCGAAGTTCTCGGATCTGTGAAGCTTTGTATGAGCTTGCTTACCAATATATTCATGATGACATGAATCAATCAATAAAAACAAAATTCCATCATCAGCTGAAATCAGCAGCTAATGTATGCCGATACCAACAAGTGAATATTAAAGGTTGGTAACAACATACTTTTTAAGTTGTATCTTCGGTTTTCTAGTGTCTTCTACAAACGATTGTGTCGTCAGAGCGCAATAGCTTATGACGGTAGTTCAAATGACATACAATTCGAGCAACAAGCGTCACACACATGTTGGTAGATGAGGCTTTAGCAAGATCTCTCGCTAGGGAATGACACAAAACAAAAGCGAAAAGTGATGGGACCATACAAGATTCACCAACAATGGTCATTAATTCCATTTCTGATCCCATCATAATGAATCATTTTCAAATCAGTAAATAAGAATATACCGTTGACGGAACCATTCGTTTATCTGATACGCCCAGATGTGACCTCGCTCACGAAGTTCAGGTAAATTAAGTGTCAATGGAAGTAAATTTGAGTGCTATTGAACTGTTTGTAGCATAACATGACTAGTTTGATTTTGGATTAATAAGTATGTAACAATATTCCTGTGCAGTGTCAGAGAGCACTACGAGTTAAAAGTCAGACAAACACATTTCTAATTGGATGCAAGTTGAATCATGTTTGCATCTCAATACAGATAATAGACACTTCCTAAGATCTAGAAATTAACATGTATCGCTAAAACTGAATTTGGAATAATTGGATTGTCAGGGGAATCTCAGTATCATAAAAAACAATGCTATACTTCCCAAACGAGTAACGCTACTCGTGAACAAGACTAGGACTGTTTTCGTTTACGACATTATTAGTTTACCTTCACTTGTTTTAACATATATTACAATTTAAGCAAAGTTAAATAAAGTTGTATTCTTTTATCTTTTACAGTGTTAATACACCTAGTTTACTCATCACATTTGGATTAATTGACTTCTATAACCTGTCGACCTCGAGTTACGTTCGACGAATTCTACATATCGACCTTGAATTAAGCTTTTAGCTTCATGAAATGAGTATGAAAAGAGCTGTATGAATGTATAAAGATATATTGCAGTGATTTGCCACAGCTAGCCATATTTTTCATGTCATATCAAGCAGAAGGAAGCACAATATACTTATCAATAGAACAACTGCCGTGGTAAGCATAAGTGCACTAAATTAGTAGCTTATGTGGTGACGTGAGTATTAGAAGAAGTTGTTCAGAAAGCAGATTGAGCAGTTGTACATGCAACAACCACAACTCTTTGTTAAGATTCACCGTATTAAATATAATTAATTGAAGATCTATGTAACTAGATCAAAATCATTTCTAGTTTCATAAGTCCCGGTACGACATCTAATAGAGAAGTTGAATGCACATCAGTCTGGAAGGTTTACACAGTACTAACATTATTCGGAAGACCATTCACCTTTAGATTGCGAGAAATTAGAATACACCATACATATATAAATAAATCTGTATATTCGGTAGTCTATTGTCAGCCAACGATTAAGTTTAGTTATACCAAACAGATCCATTACAACATATAACTATGCTATAAATATATATTAATATCTAATTAGATATAATATCTGATCTACGTTTTAAATAAATGTAGTTCTATTGAGAATTTGTTTACTCTTTCTCCAAACAGAAAATATTCATCGTAACGTCATGACGTGGTCGGCTACTTGCAACAGGGTCTCGGCAACGGTTGCCATTATGTCTTTTCTAACAAGTTCGTATATATGAAATATATTGAAATTTTCACGTAATATTTATGAACTGCAACATTTCAGCACTATAAAGCTCTGTGTGCTTTATAGAGGAAACCAATTCCTGCTTCAATCGGACACTCGGTTCTGAAGTTAAGAGGTGCTATAGGTTGGTTTTGATATCTTTTTAGCAATAATATTGTGTGATTACATTGGAGCAAATAACAATTTTTGGACAGAGTGCACATCATCAAGGGGAATATTTTTGATAAAAACCATCTGGTCATCCGAAGTCATTCAAGGTTGCTTATGTGCAAAAAACTGCCAACTTATGTTAATTTTTGCAACAACAAATAGTCACGAAGTCTGACATGGCTGATATATTAAGAAAAGTTGTGAATGAGGTAGGGGCACGTTTTCTAAAATAACCGTGATGCGATACAAGGTCATCAAAGGTCAATTATGGGTCAACATGTTTGTTTTGGCAATAACTTGTGAAACTACCATTGACAGGGGCTGACATGGTTAATATTTGTGGACTACTAGTGAATGGGGTAAGAGATCGTTTCCAAACATAACAGTCATGTGATCCAAGGTTAACAAAGGTCAATTAGTGGTCAAAAACTATTATTTTTGCAATAACTTAAAAACTTGACCTCCAGTGACCTCTAGTTTCTTTCAAGTCGATTCTTTGACTTTTCGTGGGCATATTCCGATCTAAATTGTCCATAAGTTGACTCCTCTGCAACCTTTGTGTGTGAAGTTATTAGAGATCAAGGTTTTCTTTCGTTTTGTTAAAATGAAATAAGTACAGTTAGGATGGATATTTCTGTAAGTTCTGTAAAAAAGGCCAACTCTTGCTCATATCAGTCACCTGTTCCTCAACAGGTTCTCAAAAGGACCAACGGTTGATTTGTGAAAGTTTTGGCAATTATATTGTGTGTGTACATCAGACCACATAACAATTTTAGGACAGTACTTCTCCCTTGTAAATATTCCTTACAAGCAAGGAACCATAGTGCCCTTAGGCTACTTGTTTAAACCATGCCATCATCTGACATTCATACACTTACTGCGAACCCTAAATTATAGCTCAGCAAAAATGAAATGTTCTTCTACCAACAAACATAGCATGTTCATCTAATGTACTGTTAGGATGATTGACATTAGGATGTTTAACTACATTTTCTGGGCAACCATCGCCCACCCCCCCCCCTTCCCCTGGTATGCTCATGTCCTCCAGTGTCACAAACCAGTTACCGCCTCTCACACAAGAAATCACAGGTGAAACCCTGCCTATGTGTAACGTGTCACGTCCTCACTGCCTGCTATTTCATTAAGCCAGCAATGAGGTGCTCGTTGTGCACTAGAGCATGTAGAATATGCATGAGCAGCACAATGGGATAGGATTTGCCGTACGGAATCCATTGGGTGATGTTGACATGCTCCCTTATGTTTAATGTTCTCAATTAAATCATGGCAGGAAATCACTTTAATAGCCTGTTCACTTTTCAGTTTCCTTTCATATTTGTTCAATAAACAGAAGAGACTCTTACAAATAAACAATTGGTTTGACTCTTAAATCAGCTTCAAAGAACACAACAAACTGCTTCTTTACTAGATCTAATCCTGGCGTAGATGAACCCTATTGATTTTGGTGCTCATCTCATGAATAATAATGAGGTCACGGGGTCAAATGTGAAAATCTCCAAATACTAATAACTCCGCAACCGAAAGTCAGAATTTATTCATACTTAGTATTAATGTGTTGGTAGATGTTTATTTTCACTAAAATAGCTTGTTAACACGGTAACTGAACAACAACAAGTTGGATTGAAGTCATAATTTGTACATAGTAGCCCCATAGAGAGTAGATTAACCCTAATGATTTTGGTGCTCATCTCATGAATAATAATGAGGTCACATGGTCAAACGTGAAAATCTCCAAATGCTTATAACTCCACAACTGAAAATCAGAATGTATTCATACTTGGTATTAATGTGTTGGTAGATAGGTGACCCCTTTTGACATTTTAGCTGCCAAAGACGACCTCTTTTGCACATCAATGCAAATTTTCAACCAAAAAAATATCCATTAATCATGGAAACAGATACAACTACTTAGTTAGAACCCCAAAAGTATGTTTGCATAGTAAAAACTTGATATTGACAATTTAAGTAAGACAAATTCATAGCTCTTTCATGGCTAGATGTTAGTGATAATTCGGCAACAAAAACCCTTCATCGTACTGTATTGTATCATGAAATAGCAACTTATGAGTTGCACATACTTTAAAGTATAACATAGGAAATCATTGTTAACTTGTGTTTGTATCAGGGTAATAGATATAACCATTAAAGTCTCAATACGTGTTTGCTGATGAATTCGGAAAACAAACTTCCGAAGCAGATTAATGTTTCTTATTCTAAATGCACTTTGTCCAGGTGGGTTTAACGGGGAAAAGCTGTCGCAATCGAAAGAAAGATATTTATTTTCTGTTGCCCTTGTGGGACGAACAATTTATCGTAAAACCACTGCGACCCCCATTTCAGCATGTTTCATTACAAAATGTAAACAAAATAGTCTACACATGTGGCCTATACTCGTATCGTCCACTTTTTACAATTCTACGGAGGAAATGTCTGAAAACAAAATTTTGCAAGCTACATTGGTAAGACCGAGAGAAAGGTTCTATTCAACAGAAGGAACCTAAGACAGGCTAGCCACGAAAATGAAGGAAGTCCTTGGCTTAATGGTAGTAAACGAAACAGAGATTTGATTGGCACATTATCTGTTGGGCAGGGCTTGCAAATTTTGACTTGAAGTTTGTAGAATTGATGAACTTGTTACAAAATCTGGCGAATTTTATTCAGCTCCAATTTTTTTTAACGACAGATAACTAAATAAAAAACAATGAATATATTGATATGAAAATTGCATAGAACGGTGTCATTTTTCAATACTGAGCTTTTAGTGCAGTAAGCTGGAAAGGTCAAAATTTAAATTTGGCAAACAAGTACTGGGACTTTAAGAAACTCAGGTAATCTGAGGCAATACCTTTATAGGAGCAATTCATCAACAAAATGTCACATTTTTTAGCGAAAAATATAAAAATTGAATATTTTGGCATTTTTAAGGTGAGCTAACTCCGCAATACAATGTTAGAATATCCGTGTTTAATTACTCTTGATGAGGGATAGGCTCTATATATAGGTTAGTAGGTATATAATATGAGGAGGGTGGTGTGATGTTCAGTTGCTGAGAAACAGGACCTCAAAATCAAGAACATACTGAAATGTCACTTAGCAAATTTTAAATGGTCATAAATTGGAGAATTTGGAAGCAATGCAACTGAAATATTCACAGTATGATTATTTTATGGTGTTCTAATCATGCAAGGAGGGTAGTAATTTTGGGAGAGGGTCGAGCAACAGCCAGATCTGTGATTTGACACAGAATGACCTACTGTATGTATGGTACAGTACATGTGACATCCATAGCTTGGCTCAGCTGAGTCAATCACCTGGGTCAGACTGTAGTACAGATCTTGCTTGGTTTCATTTGTCAAACCATTTCTGTCCCAGTATAACCCCTTGCAGTACTCGTACATCAATACTGCACATGGAATTGCTGTTCTGTCTTCTGTGTTGCCATATTCACCACCAGTTGAAGATTCATACAGCAATTGCCTTCTTTTATCCACTTCTGTTTATCTAATTCTGGGACATCTGGGTATGGGGACTTAGCTCAACAAAGAATCTATGGCCATATTGTAAAACATGTACCATCAAAAAAGTCAATTTTTAATTTTCTCATACATTAGCATCATTAATTGACCATTATTAACATGATTTTCAATTTTTCTTTCTCGTCAGGTGTATCGTCTAATACTTTGGTGACCTACACAACTAAGAACGTTGAAGAGATGCAGTGTCTGGTAGATGTAAACACACTCGTTGCTACATGGAGAGATGATACCACTGGCAATGCCCTATATACATATAGAAGTAATTCTGATGAAATTAAAATTAGAGATCTACAGCCAAAGCATGACAATTTCATTTACTCATATGTGGAAAACACCAGCTTCAACCTGATCATTGACAACGTTGAAAGAGAAGATGAAGGTACTTATACATGTGAGGAAGTAGGGGATGGCCCTATCGTAAATATGTATGACGTTACAGTTGAAGGTATGTCACATTTTGCTTTCCATTGCTTTTACTTTGTGTCATGATTTTCTGTTATTTTAATCCTTCAGAATTGTGTACTTTACCTGACATAAGAAAGAATATGTAAGATGAGAAACCGCAAAACATGGTACTTATTACATCATCTGAGGACTGGACAGAATTTCATTGATTTTACTAAGGCCTTGTTCACACTTTAGTTTAGAATGCACCCGTACTTCAAGTCTGCAAGGGCGATTAATTCCCTTAGTGTGAAAGCTTGTGTACTCTTACTTTGGGTCCGAGTGTGGACTAAGAATAATCCATTCGGGGCAGGCGCGTAGCCAGGAATTTACCAAGGGAGGGGCTAAAATGTAGGCAAACTATCAGAGCCGTAGATTCGGCATTGCAAACTATCTAAGCGTAGCGCCACCATGTTGGCGCGAAGCGTACAAGAAAATTTTGGCTGAAAATGCCTCCCAGATCGCTGGAAATGGCACTTCCCAGGCCTTGTTAGTTGCATCTTAGCATTTTTTCTTTTGAAATTACTAGCGATATCATAAAAACATTTAAATTAAAAAAAATATATATATGCTCAAGGGGGGCTGCCCCCTTCGCCCCCCCCCCCTTGGCTACGCGCCTGATTCGGGGTTTCTTCAATCCCTCTTGCGTTTTTAATAAATGTCATGTGAACTGCCACAGACTTAATGGTGTCCAGAGAGTTCCGTTTAAGTTATATTATATCCGCTCCATCCAGTTGCAATTGGGCGGGTATTTCTGAACGTGCAGTACGTCCATGTGTTTGTTTGTACACGTTCAGATGGTTGCCTTTCTTAACCGAAACACTACCACACGACACTATACGTGAACCTATTCCATTTTTCTATGAACTGGTTCCACCAACACTGCTGAAAAACCGCAGTAAAGGTTGTGAGACAAAAACAAACTGAACAACAGTCCACTTAAATCTAATACACTTTAATTCATCGTACACCGAACTCACAGATTTGTTAAGACGCCAAAATCGGTAATGTTATGTTTAGTTCAAAACGGATGATTTTGGGTCCGGTTGCTATGGCAGTTAGTAATGTTAAAACTATAACATCTGACCTGCCCTATAATGAAGTAACATTCTAGCCTACGCTTATACCTTACTAGGTCTTTATACCTAACATTAAATGCCTTCGATGTAGGATGAGCCTTAAACAAGGACAGCAGTAAAACACTGACTAGCAAGATCGTTCGTCATCCATTTGAAGAGTTTGAAAGAAATTCTAAACTGGGTTAAAGTGTAGAGGTAATGGTAAGTGAATAACACTAGTACATACACACTTGTACAGTACAGACTGTACATGTATACACTGGTTGACATTCATTTTCTTCTCTGATATAGGGTTGGGTAGAGGATGTAGGTGGGGGGAGGGATGGGTTACATGCATACAGACATTTTGAAGCAGAAGATTACCATACCAAATAATTCAGTATACCTTTAATGCATGTGTTATGCAGTCTCTTTGCAGTAAAAGTCAGGCACATACAAATCTGCATCTTGTGAACTATGGGAAGGGCGTCGGAGAGGGGGGGGGGGAGTCAGATTATTAGGCAGAAAACTTTTGATAAATACATTTCAATAGTTTCTTATGTGGTATAACATGGTCACCTTGAAAGAAGATACAATGTTACCACTATTTGCCCTCGCAAGCATGTTTCTGTAGAGCTGATGTAACTCTCATATACGCCACTTTAAGCTGCTCCTCGGAGCATTAACAAAATGTCCAAAAGATGTTTTAACTCATTCTTTTCATTACTACTACAGTATGTATGTCTACTAGTTTTGTATTGAAAACCAAAATTATGACACAATTTGACATTGAAATGCCCAAAATATTGATAAAATGTGATTTGTAAGGGCGCTTTTCACAGGCATTGTTGGGCATATGGCCCTGAAAATGCAGTTTATTTGGTAGTCCTAATGCTAGTGTACCACCCTCTTAATTGTTAAGCACCTGTATGCTAAAGATAAGAAGTTGTTGTCATTTGACTCAAATTGGCTTGTGCAAGAATTTTCATATGAAATGCGTGATTTTTGCAATATTCGACTCGTAAATTTTAGTACATAACATTAAATACACAATTGTTTTACTTGAGTTTTTAAAAATATGGTTAATACACTCCTGAAAAAATGGTGTTTGAAGAAAATTGACATTTACCCACAGGCCCAAATTGGACCCCCAATTAAGGCCAGAAGTGAGATTTCTTAAGTTAGAGGGCGCTGTACGACCCGCTTAACTTTTTTTGGGCACTTTTCCTGTACATTTTCCTGTAAATTAAATCTCAAACATGCCTTTTTTGTGAATAAAGAGCACACTCAAAGTAGGGCCAGAAAAGGCTACTATTTCTTGTTTTGCCATTTTAATTGACTTGTTATAAAACATTGAGACAATCAATTTTCCTCAAAATAAGCTAAATTAGAAGACTGGTCACATGTCATATAAGCAATATCAGACACAAAATACATTTATGCAAAAGATGCCTTAAACCTTGAGGGAAAATTTAGGGCTCTTAAAAGTAAAAACTTAAAATGCAACCTAGATTGGTTGCTAGGCGTGGCCCTATCCTAGCAACCAAAACGTTTTAAAAAGTTGTTTGCCCAATATCATACATTGAGACATGTTGCAAGACACCATATCAATCTCAGGCGATACTGAGAGGGTCGACGTTGAATCGGCTCAAAAATTGATTTGGCATGGATAGAAGTAAACATTTCTGCACAAGGTTTTGTCAGTGAACTTGTAATCCTTACACACTATTGTCATCACGCTAAGGAATAGTCGCGGCTGTGTGACCGCAAATGCTCTACAGTAAATAAACACTCCACTATTTTTTCCTTTTGGGCAGTTCCATAGTGGACGTACACTTTGGAGAGTTTAACAAATCATGTAATCCAAGCCAAGAGTATTACTTAACTTTATATATGGTCAAGTCAGGTACCTTACCTAGTACTATAATCATAACAAATATCAGCCCCGACTTTTATTGTTGCCGAGTAAGGGAGCATAGCCAAATCTAGTCGGCGCCTGGTGCTGCGCAAATCTTCTGCCTATTGTGTTGCTACTGAATATTCTTCTCGGCCCAGTGACCACAGTACTTCACTTGGCAAGTTAATGAGGCAGCCGTGGGTTGGGTCTACGAACAGTGGCGTCGTGCCCATTGGGGCCCGGGGGGCACAGGCCCCCCCAATTTTGTTTTGTCAAAGGTGTCATAAAATGTTGTCATAATTAAAGAAAAAAAGTGTTTTCGAACAGTGTCAGCAACTGAATTTCTTGTAGGGCCTACGAGAAATGGGGCCTCTGTTGACTGCTTGGTCAATGGTTGTTAATTGTTGATATTCAGTCAATCGAAACAGTTAAATAATTACTGGTTGATAACTAATGAACCAAATGTGCCATCAACGCTGCCATCGTTGAAATATTATATATACGTAGTCCCAGAGTAAGTGCAACCCGTTACCTTTGCCAAAGTCAGTCAATTTTCCATGAAAAAATGGCAAATTTTTTAATTGTTTTCTAAGCCTGTAACAAAGTTCGGAAAGTTAAGATAAATGTAGTGAATAGAGATTATGGGACTCCACGTGAACTTCTTCTTAAGTAATGCAATCGGTTCGCTAAAAGGTCCACAAGGATAAATTTTCCTTATGATCTGATAGGCAGTTTCGAAAAAAAATGAATAATAATAATCATTTCAAATACAGTCACAATTAACCTGGAAAATAATCACTTCGTTATTGCACGTTTTACCTTTGGTTTCGCTACTTTTGCTTTTTCTGCCCATGTTTTCAAACGGCATAGCCTTTTCTTCACCCAGTCACCACTTCTCACGGCATGGGCGGCGATCATGGATCAGCCAACACAAAACTGTTTCGATTTCTTAAATTTTGGGCGGTTCTGGGAGACGAGGAATTGGTAAACTGAGGGATAAATGGCGATCACTTCCTTCGAGAATTTTCCCAAAATAAAAAATTGCCGGAAATTTTGATCAATTTTAGGGGTGTTGCTTACTGCCATAAAGCACGAGAAGTGCCGTTTCCTGCAATCTGAGGGGTCTGCCAGACGAAAATTTTTCTTGTACGCTGCGCGCCAACCTGTGGTGGCGCTCCGCTTAGATAGTCATCACCTGATCACGGGCCGCCCCAAAATTTATTTTCGCACGACGCCCCCTACAAACACGTAACAATAGGCTTTCTTAGCAACAAGAAAGAGTGACAGAAATTTATGAGGAGGAGCTTACTTGCACAGTCCGTCGTGTTTTATAACGTTATTGGAAGTTTACCAGAAATTTCTACATGTATCGTTGCTCTCAACATTACTTCTTTTTTTTCTTTCTTTTCTGATTGGTCATAGCCTTTTACCTGTTGTACTGTGTTTGTACGTGGCCATGTTAGTAAATTTTTAAGTTACGCACATTGTATACCAACTGCACGATAACTTTTTACCTTTTTTAGTGGCCTACCTTTTACTTCTGCGTATATTTGTTACAAATAGGATGCATCTCAAAGCTGTTCGATAAAAAAGTCATTGAAAATTTCGAATTCTTTACACACATAGCCCAAGTATATCGGGAATATTATTGTCCAATCAAATAACGCGACCAGCAACACTGCCGCGCCGCTAAATATCTATGGAAAATTAGTACTGAGTCTCACATACAGTTAAGTCTATTGCGTATTTCCGTTGAAGTACTGTACTGCATAAACTCGTAAATTTTGTCTTCAGCTAGCTGACACGTAACTATCGAAAAACCAGTCCAACAGCACAGTCTGGCATTTTTGACCGAATTTTGTTTAAGACAATGATAATTAAACAAATGGAATTTACAGTATAAACTTGGGAGTAATGTATCATAAGGTCGATAATGCAAATGTAGGCATATATTTTCTATTCCTTCTTCTTTCCTTTTTGTTTTCTTTGTGAGTGCGACTGGGGTGGAAGTTCGTTCGGGTTGAGTATAATTTACATGTGAACATGAAATTAGAAGATTGAAATTTAACAAAACAAACAATTTTATCATTTATTAGTCTGTGTTTAAAAGGTAACCGTTTGAGCAAAGATAAACTATACAAAAGATCGGCTCACTTTTGCCGCGATAAAATGTATTGTCTGCAGAACAAAAGAACGTAGCAACGCTGATACCAAGATCGTCCAAGTTGCTTCGGAGAGTTACTCATGCATATCTTTTAGCTTCTCCCATTCTGCATAGGACTACTGCAGGGCTAGGGAGCTCATTTTACGGTGTGTGCACAAAGTGTAAAGGGGTCAATGTGCAGTTGTGGCTCCGCTGGGCGCAGACTAGATTTGGCTACGTTCCCTAACGACATAAGCAGAGAAACTGTTTTTTTCTCTCAATTTCCATGTCAGTTTTAATTATTGGGGGGGGGGGGTGGTTGGTTGTAATTTACTATATACTTGCCAATACCCCACCCCCTCACATATGCTGCTCTATCCCACTTTAGCCATAAGTTTTTTTGATGCCACAGATCCATTCCTCATGAAGTTGGCAGTTACCATACAAAAATTCATTAAATACTGCAGTAAATTTTATAACACTCAACAAGAAATGTCTGTCCATACACATTTCTGCATTTATAGAGTATTTATAACCAAATAACTGGGCATATATGACAAAAGACACATTATAAGTTGCTCAAACTTTTGTTCACATCTTTTAGGTTTTCTATTTGAAGGAGCCAGTTCCAATAAGGTTTGCCTAGCTTATAAATGGTGTAAACTTGCCTAGAATTTATCTTTAACCTAATTTTATGAGCTAGCTTTAAACAATATAGTCATGTTTAATGTCTAAATGCATCTTATCAGAAATGTTTTGGCCAGGGGATCCATATTGATGATGGGAGGGGGGGAGGGGGGGTTATATATTTTTGCGATTTCTTAAGCAGTTTCTCAGGAGGCACTTGTCTCGACCAATGTAACAACATGGGGCCTGCAGCACTTTCCCCTAACAAAATCCTGGTGCCCCCAGGGCCCTCATGAAAAACTAAAACACCATACAATACATATTGTATGACCCTCTATTGATGTGGAAATTTGAAAAATTTGTTGCCCCACCAGGAAAAAGTACATTTAGTGGCCCTCTAAAGTCCTGGTTTAACCCATCCCCATTAGGCCCTTTCCGCACCCTTATAAGGACTTACCAAGCATACCCTTAACATTCTCACCTAGTTCATGTACAGTAGTTTGTATGTGGCACATATAGACCTAGGATTAGCCTAATTGCACAGTTGTAACTTAGCCAAAAATACATTATATGGTTAGGAACTTAGGCCTCTAGCCTTTAATGTATTTGACATGTGCTTAGTAAATTTATGTAGGATTGTATGTAGCCTAACGATTAGGCTTTCCATTTGTTTATTTTCATGAATTTTGGCATTGTTATGATTGTTCATTAATTTTATATGTTTTGTTTCATGTTAATGTAAACAATAAATTGTTTTAAATTATCTTTAAGTAACTAATTAATACAGCAAGTGACACAACAGTAATGTGCACTGTATGTTAATTTGGTTATGGACGTATGTTATATGGACGTACATAAAATCTGTTCGTCCATAACCAAAATTTTCACATAAATACTGGAATATATCTTTTTAAGTGTTGGGTGTTTATGTTAGGCACTAAAAGTTTTCTTCATATGGTTATTATTTTTTATTTTAATCAGAACAATGTAATACCTGAAATGTAAAGAAGATGAAATTTGGGCATGTACATAGCAAAAGGACCATAACTTCCAAGTGTGATAGCATATAACACACAATATGAAAGATTTGAAAAATGAAAGACGTTTTCTGACATTTTTGGACATTTTAAAATCGGACGACTAGGTCAACCGCGACGGAACACCACTGTATGAAGGGTAGTTTCATTCTGCGATAACAGAATTTAAGTAGATCAAGCAAGTTGCATTGCATCATTCATGGCAGTCCTACTTTTGGTTTTGATGACGAAAACCTATGCAGTCATGATGACGTGTGTGCACGTGTGATGCCCTTACTTGTAAACACGATATCTCAAGATAGGTAACCTCTGTAGTTTTCATATTTGGCATGTGGCTTCCCCATGATTAGTACAAAGACCTTATTGTTTTTGGGTGGAGGTCAAAGGTCATTTGGGTCAGCAGAGTGCAAAATGTAAAAATCTCCATAACCTGAACATCAAAGGAGCTACTAGAGAGGCTATATGAATGGCATGGTCGTCTTATGTAGTGTGAAGTTTCCACAATTTGGTGTGGATTTCCTTTACTTACACGAGGGGCGATTGGCTCTCATATGTTGCATGTGGCTTCCTTATAATGAGTACAAGAACCTTATTGTTTTGGTTGGAGGTCAAAGGTAATTTGTGGTCATCAAAAGTCACACTCTGTAAAGCCTTACAAAACAAAACCCATGTAAACACAATATCCCAAGAAAGATTACATCACATAGCTCATATTTGGCAAGTGTCTTTCTTATAGTGAGAACAAGAAATCTATCAGTTTGGGTCTATTTATCAAAATATTAAATGGATCTCATCAGGTTAATTATTACAAATGCAAATTCAGCTCTTTGCACAATAAATTAGCTACAGGGGTATTCCACGTCACGAAAGTCACAAATCAGAGCGAAATTTTACACTAGTTTTCAATCTCCAGTTCAGTACAAGTCTGTAGTTAAGTCAGAAGCCTATTGTTCATGAACTTTGAAAACCCACAATAAATTCTGTCACCACTGCGAAACATTAATGCTTCCCATTGCGAACTATAGCGCCCTCAACATCTGTCACGTAAGTCACGCAGAGAAATGAAGGATTTCAACTTTTTGGAGGAAATCAATAAATCCTGTGAAGTATTGAGAGAAATCTGGTAATTTGCCTATTATATCTGAAAAGGACACATTGAGGAATAACTTCAAGGTAAAATTTAATTGATATGCATTTTATACCGATATTCATATGCAAATTAGCAACGTCACGTAAGTCAAGAAAAACTGTCACGTAAGTCACACGTGTGAAGCTGCTCAGTTTCCTCTCACAGTTTTCAAAGACACAAAATAACACAGGCTAAGGACATGTTAACAAGTTCAGTACATTGAGATGGGGAAGGGGAGGGGTCAATTCCACATATGTAAAAATGTAAAAATGTGGATAGAAAAGGCACATGTCAGTGCATTGTACACTAGCTCATCACACAGTTGTTGCTGGAAGAATTTTAATTGGTGGTGCAAAATAAATGTAAGTTTAAAAATAAACTATGCAGTCACATTGTGCACAGTGGCGGCGCCAGCTCTCCCAACCTGGGGGGGGGGGAACAAGGGGGCAGGGCAGATTATTGGGGGGGCAAAAAAAATGGGAGGTCCGATGCATCGGCGCGATCGCGGAGCGATCGCCCACTCTGGCTGGGGTCAAGGGGCCCGCGTTAGGGCCCCTTGTGGGGTCCAGGGACAACGCCCCGGTGGGGGTCCGGGGGGCGAAGCCCCCGGAAGCTCCGCGATGTTAGAGTTTTCCGGGGCCTAGAACCCACTTGAAATTGATGCATTTTGATGACAGTAGTATTCCGAAAATTCACAAAAACCACACCTCACTTCAGAATACTAGCCTATTAGTATTAGCCTATGTGTCCCAGATCAATGTT
>KN882226.1:149001-169078 GCA_000934455.1 Apostichopus parvimensis
CCCCCCCCCCCCCGTAGCGCCGCCACTGATTGTGCATAAACCTCTGCCTTATGGGTGCTTTTAATAATGTTGTCATTTCGCTTTAAATGAATACAATTACAGAGTAAGTTCAAATCTAGAAGTTCAGTTGTACATAAAAAGTCCTTTAGACTAGTTCTGCGAAATATCTTAACTAAAGTGCTACAGACTTAGCTACAGTAAGTAGATTCTTAATTAGCCGTAAAAT
This sequence comes from Apostichopus parvimensis, assembly GCA_000934455.1. Classification (NCBI taxonomy): domain Eukaryota; kingdom Metazoa; phylum Echinodermata; class Holothuroidea; order Aspidochirotida; family Stichopodidae; genus Apostichopus; species Apostichopus parvimensis. The sequence continues at coordinate 149,228 of KN882226.1, forward strand.
CACTGCAACTGCCCATATCATCAGGTTCATTACACAAATGTAACCTACATATAGTTCGTATCATCCACTTTTTTCCCAATTCCACGGAGGAAACGTTTGAAAATACCTGTTTATTCATTGCAATGAAAGGAAATGACACAATTTTGCAATCTACATCGGAAAGACCGAAAGGAAGATATTATTAAAGAGAATGAGAGAAAGATACTATTCAAGAGGACGAACCTACCACAGGATAGCCACGAAAGTTAAAGTAGTCACAGGCCTAACGGTCGTAAACAAAACAGAGAGATTTGATTGGCGCATGAGATGTCGGGCAGGGCTTGCAAATTTTGGTTGAAGTTTGTAGAATAAATGGACTCGTTAATGCTGTTGATTTCGAACCTTTGATTCCGAGGACTTTCTAGCAATAGATGTGTGTACTTAATCTGTATTCAAAAAAACATAATGTCAATACAGTACAGTTGATAATTAATGGTGATAATAGGCCTACCTGACAGCATCATTAGTGCAGATAAATTCTAAGCAGTTAGCTCGTTTTTTTAAGATGTAAAATAGATTGATTTATTGCTTTTTCTTGAGACATCTCACGGGCCGCAAAAAAATCACTGGTGGGCCGCATATGGCCCGCGGGCAGTAGGTTGCCCACCCCTGACTTAGACTAAACTGAAAATGACTATATGCATCAATGCAAGAATTTATGATAATGTTTGTGAACTTATTAATGATCGCGTTAAGCCTGACATCTCAGTTGTTGCAGAACTTGCAATTATACAGAAACCTTGATTCATAAAATTACTCCGATTAACATAGCAAATAATCACTTCATCGAAGCAGAGTCACTAAATGAGGAAGCGGGATTGGATGTTACATTTGTAAAATATTCAAGGTAAAACCTGATTTTAGTCATCACTCTTGCCTTTTTGAAACTTATTACTTTTATTTACAGGTTGTCTAGCTGAATTTCCAAGTACAGTAAGGTATAGAAACAGCAATACTCTTCTGTTCCCAACATTTTGTAGTGTTCTGAGCACCTCAGGCAACTTTGGATAAGTCCTTAAAATTAACTCATAACTGGTCTTATATCTGACTTGCTGCACTGACTTTTAAAGCAGAAAATGCCAGAGTGGAATTTACCTCTACTTGGTGTCTGTGGTACTGACACACCTTATTAGAGAGTTATGGAAGTGACATTGTGACTGTCTACAAAGTTGGTCAACTATATTGCTACCTATAAGGTTGGTATTATCTTGAAAAAGATACAAAATGTTCAGCAAGCATTCATCAATTAGAGCTACAGTGGCAAAAACATGACTGCAGAATCATACTTCATATTAACTTGTTCTTGTTTTTTTGCTTTCAGCTATCCCGGATGAAATTTCTTTAGATTGCTTTGTTCCTCCTAATGTCACTTGTCCTGCACAAGGTGTGACTCCTACTTCAGAGCTGATATGTACTTGTGCAGCTAAAGGGGTGCATCCAGATACACTATCCTTGGATATTTCTGGTGCTGATAATGTGCAGCAAGATAGCCCAGTAGCAAATGATGGCCTCTTTGACCTTAGCTTGACAGCAACTGTACCAGTTATTGACTCCATGACAGAAGTTACCTGCAGTGTAAATGGATACAGCACCACGGAACCAATACCACCAAACCTCATCACTACAACATTAGTGATATGTAAGTTGATTACATTTATATACCATAAGACAGGCATTGACAAATAGGCTGGCCAACTCGCCATTGGCTTTAGTGACAGGGTTTTAGCTACAGTGGGTGGCACGGGCAGACCCGCCCAGCCTTCTTATAGATCTGCCACCCACCCCTAAGAGTTTCTAGTGTACAGGTTGTAATTTCAAGCACTAGTCATGATGCCCTACAGTTAACTTCACATAGCTATCGACCAGCCTGTGCTGTGGCCAAGTGGATAAAGGTGGTGGCAATTGAAGCACTGAGGCTTAATAGCAATCTGGAGGTTCGAGGTTCTAATTACGGCCCGGGTCATAGTAAGGTGGGTGTTTCATCCAAGAGCAATCTACAACTGCACGGTATACCATTTTCTTTTCTTCCACTAATGCTGTTCCCACAGCTGTGTTCAAATCCAAATAGGCTACCCTGGTTACATAGGTCCAGTGTGAACTATAACGCTAACATTGTTTTAGCTACCCTGGTTCCTCCCCCCTCCCCTCCCCCCACCAACAAAAAAGGAAACTCTTTTTTACTTCAAATGTGTAGCTTGCTTGAACCTCGTAGTTGGTATGTGGATCCAACAAGAACATTATTGTTTGTAGTAGATGTCAAAGCTCATTTGAGGTCAAAGTCTGAAAACTTTGTAAACTATTCTTCCACAGCAAAGCTGGAGGAATTTCATCCTAATCTGAAACTATTGTTTTCTGTAAGGTCAAGTGTGATTTGTGGTCAGCAGAGTCAGTCACACAGCTTTTAAACTGGATGACTCCAAAAGCAAATCTTTTAGTGAACTTCATATGTGTTTAAATGATTGTATGTTATCTACCTTAACGGCAAGGAATCACAAAACCTCTTGGCTTTCTTGTTTTTTCTAAGTCTCCATCAATAATAAACCATGCCCTCCCTCCCCTCCCCCATAGCCTTTTGTTAGTACATAACTGAGACACAGTTGTAGTTTCATTGCATTAATTCGTATTTTCAACATCCTAATTCTTGAAATTGCTTTATACTATTTCATGCACACTCACTGGCTCCTTCAGCAAAAGTATTTTGACCATTGCCACCAACTATGGGCTTGGTAAGTTATTTGGTAGAACACACACAATTTGAAACTCAAACCCTGTTTTAGCCAAACATTTCTCTGCTCTTTTCAAATTTGTTTCTGATTCCAGCTATAATATATGTATTTTGTTTTGACAGCTCCACCAACATGTACCCTGGACATTTCATTTGACCAGGACTGCAAAGTAGCTACTTTAAGCTGTTCTTGTTCTGCTATCCCAACTGATGGAGAATCCCCCTCAGACTCTGGAATGGTGTTCAGCTATTTCAATGGAACTGGTCATCTTATAGCGGGTAATGCAGCTAACCCAGTACAAATCAATGACACAGAAGCTGATGTAGACCTGACATATAGCTGCAGAGGTTGCAATGGACTTTACTATGGAGATAGCTCATATGTCACAAAAAGTAAAGTTTGCACAATAAGTAAGTATTGGATATTATCTAGGGTTGTGAATGCAATCCCTATTTCATATTTGTGCCATTCTTGGTTATGTGAATGACCCAAAATGGGGACTTTTCTGGTTTATTCTCTTTGTAACTTTTCTGAGAAGGAACAGTATTCTGTCTTGTGGTGCTTTAAAGTACACTAGCTAGGTGACCCTTTTCTAAGACATAAAGGTCCATTAACCGCACTTCCTTTGTTTAGTAACTGAGGTCAGGAAGAGGTCAGTTACATGTGTGACATAATTTGAACTGGCTCTCAGAAAACATCTTTGGTAAATGTCCCAGTTCCTAGTTGGCTGAGGACTTCTCATACAGAACCACTACCTTTTAATATTGTATATCAATGACTCCTCTGTCCAACGTCTGTAAACTGGTAAAATATCAATTTCTTTCAAAAATCTGGTTACGATTGTGACATTAGTCAGTCAAGTGTGTGACATTCTGTATGACCAATTTGTAGTGTGCATGAGATCTGTTCCTGGAATAATAATTATTACTAATTATTTATACACTTGAGCTTGACCATGCAAGGGATAAAATTCAGCATAAAGTATTGTGCTGATGAAACCTAACATTTGAGCTCTATGGAATACAATATTTGCAGTTATCACATACATTTTGATTGGTTTAATAATGCAGTTTTCGCGATGATCATTTCATAAAATATTTGTCGGAGAGCAGAGCATGTTGCACCCAATGAATGCAGTTAAGCCTGTTTATCTCTTCAGAGGTGTGAAGTCGATTGTATATAATAATGAGGCACGGTCAACCGTTAAACAGTTCCTAAACATGCTTTTAAAATTGGGGGTTTAATCGTCCATACATTGATTTTTTTTTTAAATCTCAAAAAAGAACCTGTAAAATGAGTAAGACTGGCTGAAAAAAACAGGGCTATATCATTGTAAACAGTGCGAGAATTATAGTTAAGTATGTTCGTAAATATAATTAACAGACTAGATGCTATTGACAACAGACGCTTAATTTTGCAAATGCAGCAAAAACAGACAGCTAGCAGTACATGTTTATCTGTATAGGTAAATTTGTATGTTTGTCCAAGATATGTTTTTTGCATTTCGGATGGCCAAATTCCTCTCCAGGTCATCGACGGACAAGTGGTTAAAATTCACAAAAGGAAAATTTGACAAATCATGCCAAAATGTATCATCCCTAGGCGTACATCCTACAAAATTAATGTGCCAGTGCTATATTTATGAAATTATCTAAGTTGAGCAGTAATATTGTCACTCATATAACTTTTACAGGGCTTATACATTGCCAGGGCTCTATGTACAGATATATTTTACGGAGATTTGTACCGAAATAGTCAGTAGATATATACCAATGATTTGATTGGCTGTCTGCAAAAACAAAGGCATCACTGTACTCATATGTTCATAAAACCCTTTGCAGAAGATTCGATCACTGAGCACTATATTATTTTCACTGTGTAAACAACTGATCATACTATCATATAGGTTATTGTGCAAAATTAATAAAATTAAGATATTTTATTACATTTTTGTCACAAACATGGAAATGATATTGTTAGCAGCTATAATATTTTCTCAAGACCTTGGCTTCAGAAAACACAAAACTCACATTTCTGGTTACTTCTATCAGTTTTGCACAGTGTTTCTACGACTCATTTATGATGTAACATCAGATCTGGTCTTTTTCCTAGCTGTAAATGTTTGTGTTCAATTCGCCTGTTGTTGGGCAGATAGCACTTGTTCAAGTTATGTGCTTCAGTTGGGGAGTTTACATGCCTACTTTAATGTGTGCTGCCAGCATGGCTGAAATTAAGATTTTGGAGTTTGAGGGAGCCACTATCTGTGAAAATGGCTTGTTACAAGTATTGAAAAGGTAACTTCAGGTATCCCTGTCATAGAAAAGTATTACCAAAAACTTGTTTTTTTCAAGTCAGTCTCATGTTGCAGAGAATGGCCCTCATACAGTCAGGAAACTTATAGAAAATCTAAATTCAAACTGACTGACAATTTATGAAGAACTGTATCAGAATAAGGCCATCATATATTAAGTTTTCAGGGGCAAAAAAGAGTATTCTGGTGACAGACTTGTAACACTGTAGTTAAACATAAATAGTCCACACTTTTAGTTGCAAACTCAATCACACCATCTGTTCTTAACTCTAGATACAGTGGATTGAGTGCAATCTATACTGTATGTTCACTGGCTCAACCTTTCTTTCTTCCGGAGAGGGGATCAGAGGTTTGTGAAGTCATGATTTCAAAAGCTATACCTATATCCTACAGTATTGTCATCTTCTTGTTGAATGATATCTTTGATATATATATATGATACATTTAAAAGAGTGCACTGAGTAGATGTGCTCAGCTGTATTGGTTTTGGTTCCCATCTCTTAAACATTAATGAGTGGGCGGGGCTTACCATACAATTTTAGAATTTATTAATTTTAGAATGTAAATATCTATGCAACCCTATGTCCGATTTAGTGTATACTTGGTACAGTGATGTAACTACTGTATGTACATGTTCAATGCAACAATAATTAAACCTTCATTTCTTGGGACCATTTGGGCCCCCTAAAATTCCGGGCACATTTTTGGGCCAGGTGGGCCAAATTTTATTCCTACCTCAAATTCATGCTGGGACAGATATAATTATAAAATATTATTCAGTCAGTTTGCTTGAGCCAAATTTTGTTGGTACCATTTAGGCACAAATCTTCTTGGGCCCAATTTTTGGGGAGGGCCGTAACATGAAATACTTAAAATGTCAATATCTCTTCAACCATATGTCCTATTTAGTTAATATATAGTAAGTACATGTGTTTTGCAACAACAAAGTTGACCTTGTTTATATTCGTAAGTGGGTGGGGCTGAATGGGATCTTGTTGAAAACGGCTTGTAAACATGATATATCAACAACCACAAGTTGAATCAATTTCGAACTTGGAAGATCTATGCCCTATGATGAGTACTGTATATGTGCCCTATAGTTTGAACATGAAATGGTGGGCGGGACTTAGCATAAAATTCATGAAAGATCAATATCTCTTCAACCGTATGTGTGATTTAGTTTATATTTGGTAGGGTAATGTAACTACATAGTAAGTACATGTTCTTTGCAACAATTTTACCTCATTAAGATTTGTGAGTGGGTGGGGTTTAATTGGAAATAATCCAAAACAGCTTTTAAACACAATACCTCAACAAACACAGACTTGGTAGGTAGACCTAGCTTGGTGAGTGCAAGTATCCTTTTGGAAATTGATATAGGTCAAAGGTCACATAAGGTTGACAGGTGTCAAAGTATATAAACATTTTAAACTGATAACTCCAAGATTAAAGCTACAATAAATCTGTGACTTCTCCAATGCTCTGGTTTTCTTTTGTGAACATAAATTGGTCAAGTTCAGTTTAGTTTGTGAAGGGTCTATATAGGACTTCAAAAAAAGGTGCACTGAAACTGCTCTTATCAGGTTTCAACATCTGAGCTTCAAGGGATCAACAGGTTATCTGAAATGGCCTCAAGGGTCATCAGTTTATCTCAAATGGGCTCAAAATTTGCCATTTTCCCTGTAATTGATACTAGATGACTTTTGCTTTGGTAGTAGACTGTGAAAACATTTCACAGTGTATAAACAGTGTTGTGTAACTTTCATTCATGAATAACAGTTATTAAAGGTATGATGATTTGCTAGTTCAAACTTGGTAAAAGAAAATGTCCTATTATTCACACATGGATTTGCCTATACAGCAGGCTGGAATAAATGTGTTAGTTCTCTCTGGTCGAGAGTGAGTCCTGCGGTTACAATCCGAAGTTGCTTATTAACTGTGTGTCAACAATGAGCGACAAATAAGACTTTCCAATTAACTTTCCGCAATGCGGTACAACTCGATATCTTGTGTGATAGGTGTAAATCCACTCTGGAGAACATGTATCAATGTTGATTAGCCGTCTATTGAGCTATGGATTAAATACTGTGACTGTCCAACTTTCTGGTGTACCGATTGATAATCTCACTGCCACTTAGTTCGGACGATTTTGTTTGGTAACAAACGTCAACATTTTAAGTCGTCGATACCATAAAAAACATTGGTATTATTGCTACAAACAACTTGGTGAACACTTTAAATATGTATCTCTACAAAGTTATAACACACATGCCACAGTATGATAAAGCAGAACCTTGGCCAACTTTAAGCAAGTTTAAATTGAAAGTTTTGTCAACGACCAATCTCAATGTAAATATTGAGTGCGTATAATCGTTCGCTATTATATTTTTCATGTGCAGAGGTTGTTCACAAACAACACATTGCATTCCCTCTGTTTGCAAACATACAGCGAAAACATCATTTCAAATATTACAAGGTTGAGCTAAGAGAATACACTAGTGTGTTGTAAAATAAAATCATAAATGTGTGGTGTTCAGCAATTTAAAGGTGAGTAGTCTATAGTACTGTCGGCCCGCGTAGACTATTAACAAATAAACGTATGGAAATCCTCATCTGAATATAAAATATAAGACCACTAAATTACTACAATCTACAAAAATTTTAACATGCTGTTAAAATCCATAAGGTAATGACACAACTAGACCCCTTTAGAGCTTATATGCAGGAAATCCAATACACGATTATCTGTCATTTTGATAAAACCATTTTGGCCAACAAAACATTGAAATACTGAGCTGCTTAGGCCTTGCTGTGCCATGGACTAACAACAGTCGGGTATAGTATAAGGTTCATTTAATGAAAAACGTCAACAAAAATGTTTTCATGTCAGAATACCGATACTTAAGGTCGCTTACACACCATCGGCCATAATTTGCAAAATATTAAAAAAAATAAGGATTTTTGTGAGATGTTTGCTGTCATTTGCTGCCATGATTTTATGCAAAGGGTTATCCAATTTTCACTCTACAAAGGTTGCGAGTGGAAGATAAATGCTTTTTTAACCTTACATTTTCATTGCTTTTAAAAATATCCCTTCAATTAGGCAGTGTAGTGGAGTCACATTGGATTTTTTTTGCGCACCAGTTTGCAGTTGAAAAGACAAGAAAATCATAAAATGGTCGCTAATCTAATTGCGTCTCAAAGTTGCAGTGAGGTACTGTAAAGTCTTACTTGCGCACACCTAGCTAGTATCTACATATGTGATACAGGAGCCCTAATGTTATATAGGCCAAGTTACATTTGTAGGTATTATATATTATATTATATTATAGCCAGTCTAATCCTCCTCCATCCTCCCTAACCTTTACTGGAATAAAATCACGTTTCTGTGAAAAAGACCGCCCTTCAAAATTGTCTTTACTTTGCTTATCTTTATACTCATTGGTGCTTATCGTTTCCACAGCTGAATTGTATGGAACGCCAAACCCGACAAAAATGCAGAAAACAATTATGTAAACCTAAGTCATTATGTGAACACAAAGTTATCGCCACATAATGACCAAGAACAATTTAAGTCCTAATGTGGCACTAATAGCACCTCCGCAAAATGACCAAGAACATTTTATCTATCATGCGATCCTAACACTGAGCACTAATTATAATGACCGCCAATACATTCAATAGTGGCAATTCGAGTATCCACATAAGGACTAACACAGATCGTTAGTCCTCATGTTGCGATACGCGAGTATCCACATAAGCACTTTAAACTAATATTGTCGGTTTTAGCCCCCAAAAAAGAAAATAGTTGATCATTTCTCCTACCGTGGGGCTATTCAAGAAAACGTGTTGGTTTGAGCAAGTTAGTACAAACTTTATAACAAAGTTGTGACACTAACAGGGCTATATATGTTGTTAATCCTTCCATTGACCTGGTCATGTAAGTTGCGGTTTGGGCTACTTATACCCCTCATCTTTTACAAAGGTGTATGCTGACCTGGATTTCTGTAAACAAGACCAGTATGTCGATTTCACAGCTCGTAAGCCTAATATTTAGCTTATGAAATCTCATGTACAGTTAGCACTATGGCGTGCACAAAATGTATTTAGTAAATCTGTGCAATATTTACTCAAACTTAAATGCTACTTTTGACAATGCATTACGTACAGTAGTTTACACACGAACTTTGCACCAAATCAATTGACTGAAGCACAAAATTCATAGATTGTCTCAACTCATTACATTTTCTCATCAAAACTAGATTCAAATACTGTATTACACATAGTCTCAGAAGTGCAATCTTGTACCATGAGCCCTTGTTGTTGACATAGTACTGTATATGTGACAACAAGGCCTAATGTTATGATATTTGAGTGCACACATGTATGATAGCCTATACCACAAACTTGCTATCTCTACACAAGGGAAAGTAATGTCACAAGTTCTTTGCATACTTTGTATGCATTGAGCACTACAGATGCAAAATGTCTGCAGGCAATGGGTAAGGGACTACTAGCCGATTAAATCACAGGAAATTTGGATATCATCATTGTTTATTTTAGCATGGACATCACTTATCATGGAAATGCTGTTAACTCTGTACCTTAGGTTGATTGACCTGCTTTATTTGTTTTGTAACAAATTCCATCATCGATAAGATTGGAAGAAAGTTTGGTTCTTTTCAGAAAAAGCTGTGTTTTTTTTTAAAAGACAGAAAGAAAAAATTGTGTTTTGTTATATTTTGCATTGGCCCTGTTGTGAGTGTATGAACCAAGGGTTCCTTTCTCTAACAAAAAAGTTGCGTCCACAGGACGCATGCAATTTGAAGATTTGCATCCTTGGCTAAAACATTATGTCCTGGAAGCAGAATCCTGCATTAGTAACAATGCCATATCTCAAATTTTCATTGCCCTTACCCTAGTTTCCTGGGACCAAAATCTGGCCCTTGTCCCTGGGCCTTATCTCCCCTTCCCTACTCGCCTGGCCTATCAGACATATATGAGATATCCAAGGGGACCATTTAAAATCAAAAGCTACTAGATGGTTTATTTTGTAAATTGTAAACAAATTCAGACACTTGTAGGTCTATGGGAATTTCTGAGCACAAACTTGCACTCATATGATTCAAAATAATTCCTCAATCAAAATGATTCACCTATTTTTATGATAAGATAATTATTAAGTAATAAGTAAATGTGAAAACTTCATTACTTCCACTGATTTTTATTTCCATAAATTAAAAAAAATTAGATCACACGTAAGGGCAAAATGGACAATATATACTACTGTACTACTGTACCACAATACATACTGTATTGTAGACAAAGGTTACAATCTATACTGCTTGCCGGAATGCGTAGTCAGGTTCTTGCCTCGGTATACTGTCTTTACATTAGGCCTACTGTACTTTCACCACCTTCTTCTACACCTACACTACACTCACAGTAGTTACACAACCCTTTTCCAGCTCGGTTGCTAAAACTGGGACTAAAATCCTTCGTGTAGATTGTTCTCTCATTTAGGCTGTTTTGATCGTAATTTTGTCTATTGAAAAGCTTCATTTAGCTGGGCTCATATATAAACACATTGAATGATGTAGCCTAATATATACACAAAAAGCAGCCTATACCAAAGGTTTGTTAGTTCAACTACTACGTGGAGAACATTATCACACATGTTTGGAAACAAGAAATACAGAATAAAGTGGAAATTTACAAGTTCATAGGGAACAATGTATTTAGCAGACCTCCTAGTATTTTGCTCTGTTGGTGTTTCTCCGAAGAGTTACAAACTTATGATTTTCGAAAGTAAACTAAATGTTTTGTACCGTAATATATGATCACAAATAAGCTGCTGACAATTTGTTTCTATTTGAGAGCATGGTGGGCAGGGAACCGTTCGAACGAATAAGAGCTTACTGTACAAGAAATCATTGTGTACATAGTTGATAATGCCAATTCAAATAGTTGCTGGGATTTCTGGTCTATTGTTGCAGCTTATCTGACAGGAGTTTAAGGGGTAGAAAATTGTCTAGCACTGATGGTGTTTGAAACAACTGACTGACAGTCCTGTGAATCATAATTACAGTAATACAGAAACCATTTAAAGAGAAAGCCAGGACTAAAAAATGAAAAAATAAAAAAAATTCTCTACCAGCTTATTGACCAGATAATTTAGTTAGAGATTGAGTGTCTGCATATAATGGCCATGGCTTACTTGTATAGTTTTATGACATTTATATGGCATTGAGCAGTTTTAGTGTTTCAGATGAAATTCCTTTGATGTGCACCGTTTAATCTAGTTCACACTTTCTCCGCTGAAGTTCTTCAATATGGTTGCCATCACCTTGAAACTACACCAAACCAACCAAGGTTATTCAAACCTAATTTAACATTAGAACTTAAAATTTATTTCACTATGTGAATGGTAATTAGGAAGTAAACATTTGTTCTTTATACAGTATCTTTTAAAAACAAATGTTGCTTCTTAAAATCATGTTCAATTAAAGCAAATTGAAATTCAAAACTTGCAGTCTTTGTCTTTCACTTTTGTCATTTAAAGTGAAACTTGGCTAGTGTGCATTCCTACAATAGATTTCAACCGGTAGTGTTGTATAAACATGAACCACGCCTCGTAACTTCTACCGGGATTTGCCTCAAAATTTCATCTATGGTTCAAAGCACTTAATTACGAAACTGTCAATGTCATACATTCAATTTATAGGCCATGTACATGTTCTTACACGCACAGCACGGTAATAAATAAAAACATGCAAAATAACTTGCTATATTTAGGGCCTTTGTTTTTAAAATACACTGTCAAAATGAAAAGCACAAACCTTGGAAACAGCACCCCACACCATCCTAGGGAATCCCTTCAAGTTCAAAAGTTCACAATGAAAAGTTTTCAACTATCAACAAGTCACCACATGTTTGGAACTTCAGACAAGAAGAATGTAACATCTAGGGGCTAGATGTAAGTACAGGATTATAAACTACATACATGAGAATAGTACAGACTTATTTAAATCATTAATCGGCTGTTGTTATCTGCAGAAAATATACTTTCAATAAGTATGATATCCATCTTCCACAAAAAGTTCATAAACATTAAAAAGTTGCCAAAGATAACTATAAATTACATTGTGGAACCCTCTGCAATAATAAACGAATCCATCCATTACTGCATCAAATCTCAAGTACTGTACTGCACTGTGTGTACCAATATCGTACCCTAGGCTATACTGACATACAGTCCTGGGCAAAGATTGATTTAAGCTGGATATAGTCCCTGGGGTTGTTGCTCAAAATTTATCAAAACATTATAATTATTATATCAAAATGAGGTGAAATACAAGTGGTAAGATTTTATACATGGGAACCTTCACAATCACAGTTTGAAGGAAGAATAAATAACGAATATTTCAGAATAACTTTGAGGTCCCCCAACATGCTGAGCCCACGTAACGTTAGACGTTTGGTGTAGCCTAGGTCCAAATTACTCCCACCTACAATATATTTCTCTCCCATCTACAATAGATCTCATACACCTACAATAGATTTCTCTCCCACCTACAATAGATTTCTCTCCCACCTACTAATAGATTTCTCTCCCACTTACAATTTTTCAAACGATTTAATATAAATATGCTCTGTGAGCACTATAGATTGCATTAATAATTAAAATGTAATAACTGGCTATGACATATTCATTTCATAAAGGTTACAATGGTTTCTGGCCCAACCAGTATGAAATCTCTATATGATGGAATTGGTAACATTGCATTTTTCTAATATTTTAGTTGATGTAGTGAGCACAGCAAATGACTTGAAACAGTCCCACGTTAAATAATGTAGCAATTAAACCTTGATCAAATTGCATGTAAAATGTTGTTTGAATATAGCAGAAATAGGGTTGCATTATGTTAACATTCTGTTTCTATATACATTTTGTTTTTTTAGTCTACTGTTATCACTCGGCTCATTGATCTTAAAGGTCTACGGATTTCTTCCAGGATGCCATGTTGTATGAACTATCTAAATCACAAGAATTTTTAATAAAATTTCAATATCTGCTAAATATGAATTTAGAACATAGTAACTTTTCCTTCAAGCCACAATAAACACATTGAACTAAAACAAGGCAAATGTTTATCACCATTCAAAACTTGCAGGTACCACTGCCTTACCTACTACAATCATTGTAACAACTGCACCGCTGTCTACCACTGAACCTCCAAGCACCAAGGGTATGTGGACTTATGTTATTTCTTAATAGCGCTCAATTTCATCTTTGTGTCCTCCACAGGGGGATTCCAAATGGCCTATTTGTTGAAATAATATTGATGCCTCTTTGCATAATTTAGTTTTAATGAGCTGGGTTATTCTATGCTCAGTGGTGGTCTCACATATGTTATCCATGTTGACATGAAACGTACTTACAATCTGATGAATTTTATACAATTTTCACAATCAATATGGATACTGGACAAAAGGAACAAATTAAAATGTAATTTTTGAACTTACAGTATTGTTCATAAAAATATCAGCAAAAAGGTAAACATGTTAACTTTGGATTCTTTTAGTCTCTCATCTCTGCTGGATTTGCTTGCTTGCTCTTCACAACATCACCAGCATTGGAGGTTTGCTTTATAACAGTTTATTGTTCAACACTATAACCTTTCTCTTCTCAAAGCATGTTTTAAATTCTTAAACTTGCTCATGTGTTCATATAAGCTGTTCTTATGTTATTGATTGATGCTTTAGCACACATGTATGTTACCTCCAGATTTTTATCATTGACCTGTACTAAATATTGGTAAACTACTGTATGTGTTTAATTGAAGGGTGTTTGACTGGTGTTTAGTTCTTATGCTATTGATTGATGCTTACCTCCTTATGTTAACTCCAGATTTGTTATCATTAATACATACCATAGGTTAACTAGGTGATTAAATTGAATGGTATTTGAGTGGTGTTCAAATTGAATGGTTTTTTGAGTGGTGTTCAAATTGAAGGGTGTTTGACGTGTTTAAATTGAAGGGTGTTTGGCTGGTGCTTAAATTGAAGGATGTTTGTCTGGTGCTTAAATTGAAGGGTGTTTGACTGGTGTTTACAGTAAATTGAAGCTCTACCAAAGGAGATGAACAGTGTGACCAATGCATGGTTAGTTCTTCCCATATTTTGAATAGCTTTTGGCAATTAGTGACTAGAGGCTAGATCCTTCTCTGCCATTGTACTTCAGTTATAACATTAGGTTGTCTTTTAAGACTAAAATGATAACACAGATAACAAAACAACAACAGCACATACTTACTGTTCTTCTTGCTTTTTGCTTGCTTGCTTGCTTCTTTGTTTGCATATCCATTTTCCTGTTATATTTTTGTTTTGCTACATTGACAACACTGTAATATTGAATTCACATTTCAAACTGCTGATTTGGCAAAGCAGTTGTGTTTCCAATCAATGTACCATTTTCTGCAACACGAGACTTCAGCACACTTTGACAGGTAGAGTCACAGCACATGTCTTGAATACCTTGAGCTATACTGTAGTTCTCATTACAGTTTCAAAATGATAGCCACCATTTAATGTAGCTTAGGCTAACAGCACTTTAAAAGCAAATGTACCATAGCTACAGTACCAGAAACATTTAGTAAAAAACGAGGACAGGTCGATCTGTTGAAAAGTTTACAATTAGACAGATCTGTGTAAAAATGAAAACTGATTATTGAACTGAACCAGTTCCTTTAATTGATTCAACGAACAAGAAACCAAAATATAATTACTTTATTTTGTACTCAGGAGATTTGCTACATTGTTAATCTCAGAAAAATGCAATTTGCCATTTTTCCAAATTTCATTAGCTGGAGGAAAATGAAAGGTATGGCCAAACAGCTTTTTTACATTGGAATGTTTTTACCATGTTTCACTCCCTAATATACTGTCAAAGACCTCCATTGCAAGGAATTGCAAACCCACACATTTCCTACCCTTAAACAGGGTCAATTTTTATAAAATTATAGCAAATTTGTTTTTGGCCATTTTTTCATGGTGCCAATTTGGCCCATTACTGCACAGAAAAACAGGCCAACCCTAAGTTGAAACTTTGATCTACTTTTAAAAGTAATTGATAGTGCTAACATTTGTACCATGACAGACCTTTGGCAGCAACAGTCTCTCTTTACAAATTATGCCTAATATTCTGGGCATTTCTTTTTCTGTCCTTCTTTGTTTCCTTAAATATGCTTCCGTATAAATCCCTCCTATTATCTTTCAATAATTGCCACATTTACTGTACCTGTACATACTGTACAGAAACCTTGAATACTTTTCATACACATATTAATTTCATGAATGTTTCACATCATTTTTATGATTTTCTTGGTTTTTATATAAATGTACAACTTAACTACGTATAATTAAAAAACGTAATTCATATACCATAGAGCTGCATGGTTTGTTGACATACAATGCAATGAGTAATATTGAAACAAACTTCTTTGATAAATCACCGACTTTAACGTACAGTGCAACGGAGTGCACCATTCTGTCCCTGTTGTCAAGCAATCTTATAAATTAAGATTAAAATCTCTTAGCTTGCAATACTTAAAGATACATACTTGACATGCAGCTCTAACTTATTTTGATAGTGGGTGGATCAGTGTACATTGGAGGCCATGCTGTACATTTATAGCACATCTTGCCATATATTGTCAAGACCCCTGACATTGCTGTTCAGGAACTGTGATTAAAATGTTAGCTGATAATATATGAAGCAGATTCTAGACACTTAGGTTTTTAGAATTAAATTTATGATACATTAATAAATTGAGTTAATAATTTTCACTTGAATTGATGAAATATTCTGATCAACTACAATCTTATTTTGAGAAAAGTTTGGCAAGGACACTAAAAACTGGCAGCCATACACATATAACATATTTGTGTACTTTACTGTTTCACCTTTTAGTAGAAACAAATACAGTCTTTATTTTTACTCCTATGTGCCTCCTCAACTTCCCCCCCAATCCCCCCCCCCCACCCCTCCAACATTCACGATCTCTTACCAGGGATCAAACTGTAGATAGAGTATATCGTTAAAAGGTTAAATGCCCCACAAATGTTTTCTTCTGAGCCCTTGATGAAATTGATTTTATATTTCTTTAGCAACAGATGCCACTACCAATACCATGCATACTGAGGACAGCAGTAAGGAAATACATTTTGAAAATATCTCCAGCAGCAAATTTTCATTTAGTATGAATTTATAATTTATAATTTTGTTGGCATTTCTGTTCAATGTTACTTCTCTCTCTCTCTTCATTTTCTTTGCTCTTCTTTTTCTATCATGAAATCTCTAAAGTGAAAAGCAAAACTGAAGCAAAAACAGTAGTAGTTGTCATTATGTAAACTTGTTTATTTTGTAAACATGTGCTACTCTTATGACAATACTTTGATGTCAACCAAATCAGTTGCAGTAAAACTTGTTGTAGTCATTCATGCCATGCCATCACTTGTAAAAATTGCAACAAATGCTCAGACCAAAACAGTCCTACAAAATTGGTTACCATTTCTGTGTTTTTCAAACAAGAATTGTTACAAAATGCACTCTACATTGAAGTTGAAAAGCAATGATCATCAGGAATTGCAATAGGTATAATTAAATATTCTGTACATATTCTGTAAATATTCTGACCAATTGAAGGTTCCAAGAGTTTTGTATAAAATGGTACTGCGTGCATGCTTGAAAACAAATAAACAAAAACAATAGTAGAATAACAGCATGAACACTCTGATTAACTACTGCGGTTGGCAAAATACTCTTCTATTGGCAGCAACTTATGTTTGCAGATCATTTTAAATACATTTGAAAGAAAGTTAGTAGAATACCAGCATGAACAGTCTGATAGTGTTTTCTTTACTTCTACTGGCAGCATTGTAGTAATTCGTTAAATAAACAAGAACTCATGTTTGCACATCAGTTGGATATTTTAAAAAATGTCAAGTAGAATACCAGCATGAACAGCTTATCAGGCTTCGATTTCTTACCTTTAAAAACCCAAAAGGAAAAGAACAATTACTGTGACATGCAAGAACATTTGAAACTTGACAATTATTAATGATTAATATAGTATGGAACCATAGTAAAAGCAAATACAGTAGCTGATCAGGAAGGGTGATTTGGGTAATCCCTACTCATCACTGGTAAAATGGATATCAATTTACTGTTTTCTCCTCAATAACTCACTCACTGTATTTAATTGTCCCAAATCTCCAGCCGATATCACTTAAAACAATCTCAACAGTTTAACCAACATATCTATCACAGCAACAAGTTGGAGATGGGGAGGTGTGGGATGGTTGGGAGGGGTAGAAATGATTGAAAAGTTTGTAAGTTTAGTGTTTGATGCTTAGGGTGTTTCCTCTTCAGTTTCAGCATTTATGCTAAAAGTAAGACAATTTAGCTTCATTGAGCTTTATGGACATGCAGGACCATGTGTTCTTCTCTTAGAACAAGAACCAACCAATCTGTTTCTATCTGCTTGATATTTATGTTTATTCTGTAATCTCACTGTCATTGAAGAAAGGTTCTCTTGTGTGTAAATTTGTGAGCAGTTTATTCTGTCCACACACACTAAGACAAACATGATGCAGGTATTAAACTCCAGAAACATCAAAATGCTCCTAACTGCCAGCAATATCCATGCATGTGAAATATCTAACACTTGACCTACATATCATGAGCCATCTCAATCTGCATGCTGCTAAAAATGTTTTGTATGGTAAATAACCGATGGCTTACTAACAATAATCTGCACACAAAAATACAGACATTCTGTCTTGTGCTATAATATTTATTGAAATGTAGAGGAGGTATTTGAAATAGTCAGCATAATGCCTGCAGACTTACAGTAAGTTCACTTTGATTTCCTGTTTATAAATATTTATATTTATACTGGAAATAAATAAATGAAATGAAAGGTTGGTTGGTTGGTGTAGTACAGGGGACTTGACTAGGACTGACACTGGAACAATTGTAAACCCAAAGAGGGTGAATTGTTTGTAATCTTCATACTGTAGAAATATTTTGACTTAAATAGAAAAGTGTAGAGATCGGTTAAAGTCCATTAAAATCAAGTTGACTCAAATAAGTCTTAAATTTACTCGGGAAAGACATAACCTTTATAGTAGGACCAGAACACATAACAAGAATTCCAAATACTGTACATTCATAGAGACCATCACCAGTGCAATTATAAACAAATGTGCCAGAAATGTTATCTTTGACAGTTTTGAGGTTTGACTACTTGCTGTGACACGAAGCCAAATTGTCTTGTAAGTCTTTCCTGAATTGGAAAACAGGCATCACTTCTTTCACAATTACATATAAGTCGGTGGACTTCATACTTGAAAGAGCATTTATCTCCAAACACCGGAAAACTGGAAGCACTGGAGCTGTGTTAGAAGATGCTGAACTTTGGTTGCTAGGCCGTATCCTGGTAACCAAATAAATTCTGAAATTGTTTTTGCCCATTTTCCTTGTTTGAGACATCACTTTGAAGAATTTATCAACCGAATCTGACACAATCGCCTGGAATTTGCCAAAGATATTGGTGTTGTGGTGTGTAGTTGATCCTAATGGACTCCTGTGCTGTATAAAGAGATAAATGGCATACATTTACACTAATTCATATGTCTCATAATTTTTCCAATGCCAATACTACATCTCTATACTGTCCTCCCAAATCATGCTTATAATTAGTTCCTAACCTTGATGATCTGATAGAAACATGATATTCATACTTTCAGTATAAGTGCTTTGAAGCACTCATACTGACAATATGAACATTTCCTAACCTTGATAATCTGATAGGAACATGATATTCATACTGTTCATATTGTCATCATAAGTGAGCTTTAAAGCACTCATACTGACAGTATGAACAGTTCCTAACCGTGATCTGATAGGAACATGATATTCATACTACTCATACTGTCAGGATGAATTTTTTGAAGTGGAAAATGAAAGGTCCTGTACAGCTTATAACACATTTTTCCCAACTGGATGTTCTTGATTACCAGCCCATGTCACCTAAGTTGTTTATTTGGCATATATAGCAGTTAATGGCAATTATTCAATGCTGAATCCAAAACTGTAGTGATTAAAGCATTTTCTTAGCTCTTCTGCATTTGTTTATTGGTTTCTGGTTTTTGGTTTATTGTTTCAATTTCATCGTTTTGGCAATTACAATTTATTACTAAATTACTTCATAAGCATCTTTTTTAATTCTTTGGGACAGAATTCCCCTAAACAATTTCACCGGCTTTTCACATTAGCATGTTTTAAGTCCTGACCTAAACGCTCAGTTCTCTTGTATTTGAGCTGTTTATTCAGTGTCATTGTGAACGGACAAAACAAGTTCTGTTTAAGATGTTGAACTGTCTTTAATGCTAACACAACAAATCCACTCAGTATTGAGGACAATACTGTAGTGTAAAAGTAGAATTCTTTTTTCAGTAAACAGTGCATTAATAGCATATAACAGTGACTGCTAAAATACTTAATGGTAGTTATTCTACCAGTATTTAAGCATCTCAGAAAAAGTGTTCTGAAAATTAGGGTTCTAGGACAAAATCCCCCCGGACAAAATCCCCCCGGACAAAATCCCCCCGGAAAAAATCCCGCCGGACAAAATCCCCCTAGGACAAAATCCCCCCGAGCCAAAATCCCCCTGGACAAAATCCCCCTGGACAATATCCCCCTGACCCATA
>KN882226.1:170101-183073 GCA_000934455.1 Apostichopus parvimensis
ACATTTCTTGCCCTACAGTACCTTTTCTTGTTTATTTTATATGTGAAATACTGTATGTTTTGTGCATATTGAAGTATTTTCTTGTGTAATGTCAATTGGGAAATTCACTGGTAGGTCTTTTTTGCAGTTTGTTCACATAGAACTGACCGTGAATGCACATGCAGGTTCACTTGCTGCACTGAATACCACATACATTAATTAATGCCAGTATATGGTGTGTTTAATTTCCTTTAAAGATCAACATTGTTCATTTCATGCACAAAAATGAAACACCTACTAGTGAATTAATCACATTTCAAGGCACTGCAATACACATAAATATGAGTTCTTATACAGTATGTAGAAAGTGGTTTGATATGTTCATGGTTGTGAGTGTGTGCCTTGCATTGCTTTCATATTTATTTTTATGATATATATATTTTATTATATATGTTTATTTGTAATCTCTGTGTCATGCTTCATATAGTGCTTAGTTCATTTGGTTATTTCAATGTATACCAAATTTTCAAAACAACGTGGTATTTAGCATATAATTCAATCCTTCCAAAAAAAAAGGATAAGTATACTGTACAACACTGTAGGTAATATTTTGTCAGTGAATAGCAAATCATAGGTTCTTTGGTAATTGTGGATCTTTCTTTCCTGAAGTTTCGTTTTTTGCTTATTGTTGTGTACCCTCTAATGTATCTTATCAATAGTTGACACATGAATTTCATGATATATACTCTAGAAATCTGCATTATTTTCTTAAAAATAAATGCTTAACTCACCGTTAATGTTTTTGTCTCCTGGAGAAATTCCTTATGATATACAGTATAGTATATACCGTAAGGTACAAAACATCATGATCATGCCATGTTTTCCTTTCAATACAGAATGGTGATGTGTAGCATGCAATTACCTGTTGAAAATTTGGATGAAATATTGCATGTTAGTGAGGTCTGCTTGCTGATTAAATTTTTGTTCACCCCTTGTAGAGAAATATTGAATTTTCCCAGTTTATCCTATTCTGCATTTTGGACTGTGGTGGCATTATCATTTCATTTCTTTCAGCTACTGAATCAACTACTGAGGAATCGTCATCCACAACTACCGAGGAGCCACCAGGTAATAAGTGAGAAGCATCTCATTTACTGTACCTTATGAACACAATCACCTAGATGATTCTAGGTTGATTGTTTCTTACAATTCTCCTTTTTCCCTGGTTGTTTTGTGCTTACTGTGTGATTGTTCTATTTTAAGCTTAACTATTTAGTTCTACTAGGAGTGAGTGGTTTTGTGATGGTTTGTTTTGTCTTATATGCTCTGTGCTAGCTTACAATGCACTAACATCAAATGCACTCTTCTATTATCCCATCGTATCTAACACTGCATGTCCCCTATTTGTTTGCTTTACACTAACAGCTAATCTCATTCGTACAGTAGTTTATCTACCATGATGGTAGGTTTAGTGCCTCACTGGTAGATATCTCAAATTGTTGCTGACTCTCTGATAAATATAATATTGCTATTATACAAGCTTTCACAAGAAATTGTACGTATTATCAGTCACCAAAAGTTCCAGAGAAGAAAAATGAAAAGCAGCCTCTTCAGGAACTGTTTGTCAACTTTTAAGTTAGTGATAAATTCTCTTATTTGACATATACCATTAGGTCAGCATTGTTTTATGCAGGATTCTGAATAACAGAAGTATACAGGGGAAGCAAAATCAGCTCTGTTTGTGTCTAGCAGATGCAACTTTATTTTTTAAGGGGAAAAAACATATCACAGGTTTACAAAACATCTCAAAATATTAATTACAAACTAGAATAAATGGTTTCTGCTGTGAACATTTCTTAATATCTTTTGAATCCAATCTTCTGTGAAATATTTACATGGATTTGCAACTTACATCACAGGGTGCATATGCCTATTATTTGCCTATAGAGGCTATGTGGGGTATCCTACTGCATATTATGCATACATTGCACATTGTCCAGAATTTGACATTTCTTTGCCGTGTGTTTAGTCACAGTTTTTATGCATCTGACTTATTACATGATACTACTGCAAGCAATGCTTTCTTTGCAAAGAAACCGAAATATCAACAGGAGTCATGCCACTAAATTAGTGTAGGGGATATTTCTAAATGCCCATTATCATATTGCTAATGCCAGGTACGCAGTTGAGTTTTAAAATCCTAATAACAATGCTGGATAGTCTATTTTTAACTGATGCAATGAACACATTCTGAGTGTCCTGGTGAAAGTTGCATGCTTCCACATCCATATACACTGACAGCGAAATGTTTGGTCTGCTTTATCACTTCTGTTTTCCTTGGATTGGAACTTACATGGTGATGTGAAGTTAACATATATGTTTATAGTGATATTGTGAGTCATATTCATATGCATCCCAATCTTGTAGTTAAAAAAGGTAATTTGATTTTGAAGAAAAACATGAAACATTTGTAAGTGCACTTCTGTGACATCACACAGGTCTGTTTGTCTCAAATGCACTGCAAAATACGTGTAAATACTATAAATCTTGGAAAGGATGTTAATAAGATTAAAATTTTATCTATCAAATGAACATTATCCTTTTAGATAATATGGTCAAGTAGTTTACATATTATATTGGTTAAAAATTAAGAGGAATTGCCCACCATTCTGCAGTTGTGAGAAAGGAGATGGGGCAAATCATATCTTGGTGTATAAAATTACTGTAATGATAAACATGACACCTAAATAGTGCCAATTAACTTACAATTATCTTACAAACTTAATTGTTGTTTGATCACTACTGACAAGGATCAATCACAATTCTAACTTACCGTAGTTCATTAATTTGGGATACACATTTTCTGGTAAATGTTGAGTACTCAACGTTTTGTAAAGATTTTAATAATTTTGAATTCATGTTAATTACTGGTTAAATTTAACCATTTGTGTCCATATAGTTTTAAGAGTTCTCTAAAAGATTCATTTCTTTACTTACTGCAATTGGCTTGTTTTGTTAAGCGCCTAGAGCAGCTACTTTTGTTTCAGATTTGGCGCTATATAAATCCACTGTATTATTATTCATAAGTTTAGTTGATTTCTTGTAGAGGCATCTTAGTTTGAATGTACAGCCAAGTATTGTTTTCCCTGTTGGTTTGTTAAGGTGGTGTCCATTCACTTGTTTGTAAAGCAAGGGCTGTCTGTATTTTTCTAGGTGAAGCAAATAACTTATCATTGTTTGTGGATTAACATTGAAAATCTAACAAATGAGTTCAGTACCTTTCATGAAAATATAAATTACAAGATTATGTACCTCTAACTTTGAATATCATACACAGTTCTCGCAATTACCTTGTGCAAAGTTAATGAGTATGTAATTTAGTTCCTTCTCACAAATTTCCATTCCTCTTTGGGAAGGTGGAATGGAAAAGCTTTCTTTCCATTCTGCTGATAGTATGTCTCGGAAGTAACTTCTTAAGCAGCTTAAACCCAACAGCGTCGTTTCACTGGGGCCCAGGGATTAATTTGCTGTATTTGTCTACATCATACTTGACATAATTATTACAAAATTGTGCCATTGGAATGTTCCCATGAAGCAATATGTAGTAGTTGCTATTGTAGTTTGGGAGGAAAACTGGAGTTAATGGAAGGAAAAATCAATCTCCTAAGGCTAAGCTCGGACTGGCATACAAGTTTGTAACCTCACAGCAAGTCTCACAAATGTTGAATTGGAAGCCACCCGACGACATGTAAGTTGTAATTCAAAAGCCCTTACGGGCTTCTCCCACATTTGTGGTCACTCAAGGGTCCTAAAAACAACTGCTGATTACTAATATTATAATGTGAAAAATATTAATCCTCTGCTTTATTCAAGTTGTGGCAGATCATATGTCATCCAAGAATCATTGGTTTAGATAGGTTTGGACAATGCCTTCATTAATGTAATGTCATGCTGTAGGCCTGCATGTAATGGGGTCTAATTATGCAAACATAGCCCTGAACACTATTTTAGTGGCGTGCAATATGGAACCTTATGTTTGTTGTGATCTTCGGATGTCCAAGCCCTGATTTGGAAACCAAATCAAAGCCTTGGTAAATTCTGTAGCTAACAGTCTTCTCCTCTTCCTTTATTTTCTGTTACCCTTCCAAAGTTATACAGCTGCTGATAATAAGACAAAGTTTGGTTTATAATTATATTTTTTGTTAACAGAAACAATTGCAACACATCAGTGTCACATCAATGCAGATCATCTCATGGTGGAAGCGTCTACTATTGTTTTAAATACTCAGTAATTAGGTTTTTTAGCAGATGTCAACAAACTAATCATGTTATTTGACCAATATAGCTGGTCTCTCATTTCCCTTTCTTCATTTTACTGCACCCTATACATTCTTGTACCCCATGTCAAATTCAGATATGTATGTCCACAGTACATATACTTTTATAGCTATATATATGTACTGATAAGAACATTTTTGTTTTTCCCTGTGGTGAGGATAAAATAATTGGTGTTTGGATTCCAACTATGTAATAGCTGTAACATCACATTTAATACTTTGTTTTGCGGTGTTCGGTGCTTCATTGAATTTGTTTCCTTGCAATGAAGCATTGCAATCATGCCCCTTTAACTTAACCACTGTTTACTGTAAACAAGCTCCAGTCCTGCTGGCCCTAAATGTTTCATTACAATGAATTTTCTGGAAAATGACTGTCCTTATATCTTATTCTACTCATTAAAATTTTAAAATGTGCCAGAATTTTTCCAGTTAACTAATCATTTAGTTAATATAAATATGAAAACATTTCTGGCAGACACAAGGTAGAAAGAATGGAGTTATTACTAACTTGCTCACCGTAACCTTATGTGGTGAAAAATGTAGGAGGTTGTCTTTAAAGGAGGTGCAACCTAAACATTACTGAACTTCCTTAAAACAGCAGTAAGAAAAGAATATCTCACTTGCAAGGTTAAAGACTTGATCAAGATTGAATGTGATATCATCCAACCACCTTCTTTTTTTTTCTTTTTTACCTTTAGTTTTAGATATATTTATTTTCGAAAATGTATGTGGGTTTTGTGATTTCTGAATCTAAAATATTTGTATTGGTTTCACCTCAGTGTGTTCAAGAAGCCTGTTGTTCCTTTACTGGTCAAAGGACAATGAGGTCAATTCATATGATCCATGGCAAGTTATATCACTATATGCCTGGATATGATTGTAAATTCAAGTAACCCTAGAACTATTCAGTGAAATAAAAAGAAATTGTCTTTAGCAGTAAACATCTTTCTTTTCTTCTGTATTGCAGATCCTTTCCCAATATTGGTCATTATCCCCATTATTGTTGCGGTGTTGGCAGTTATCATTGTAGTGATAGCAGTGATAATTTGCAAGAAGGGTAAGTTTGTCTTTCACATTTACATTTGAAAAGATATTTACAGGATTGAAACTTTCCATTTACACAGAAATCAGTGGAATGCTGAAGCACAAGTTTGAATTTGTGTAACATTCAATTGACTTTTGCTCATATATTTTAGGTCCCTTTTTTTTTCCATCTACTAAATTTTCCTACTGTAATATGAATGACTCCACAGTAAGTAATTTATTTGTGATTAGTATTCAAACTTGGGGAATCAACAGGAAAGTATCTCTATACTGCTGTATCATAACCACCTAACTCATCTACTTCCATGAATTAAGGAACCTTGGTGAATGGGTGACCCACAGTTAGTAAGTTCTTAGGATTTATACCCATTGTATGCTCTAAATGACTAAACAGTTCTTTTATTGATTCTATATATTCAGACTTGTCTTGATTGAATGAGCATCAATGGTACAACACAATGAACAAGAAATTCTATATGCATCATAAGGACAACTTTGTTTACATGGGAGTATTCTACACTGTAACACACACACACACACACACACACATGCTGGTATTAAAAGCCCACTGTATAAAATTGTACTTCTTTCCACGTAGTATGACTAGCAGTATACAATACCATTGTGTTATAATGCAATGCAGTATAGGATATAGAACAATATTAAGTGTCTGCTAATGCATGTGTTTCTCTGTATGTGATATTCCACAGTTTTTCCCTAAATCAATGCTTCAGATGACATGTATGGATGCTAAGATTAAAACATGTCCATTTCATAACATCAATCACACATCAATCTCCACAGTAAATTCCACATTTAAATCAATGCCTAATCTCTGAACATAGTAGGGGTAAAATTAAGATTCAGAGGATATTTACTATTGGACATCTATAGGTATAACACAAGTTCACAACAATCAGACTAGTGCAAGTTAGCCTGAGAGGTTATCCATCCGAAAATAGCCAAAAGGGACCTACTGTATTGATTTTTGGGGTGGAGGGGCATTTTCTGAGTCATTACCATTCTTTTTTATGTTGAAGAGGATGAAATAAAGTATCGATGGTCTACAAATCTGGAGAATTGAAGGTGCTTTAAGGTATTTTAGAAAATCATAGGTGAAACAAGAAGATTCCGCAGTGACAGCTGGCAGATGGGTTGTTGAGCACTATGATAAACTTTTGAGCCTTTCTACTTCAAAATCTAAATGGTCATGGTGGCAAAAGTTGAATGTGTTGTGATAGCCCAAGCCATCAGCTTTCATATCATTCATATGGTGGGTAGGACCATCTGCTTTACCTCCATAGTAGAAAATATCAGTTGAAAACTTCTATCTATATGCTCTTTCGGCCAGTTTAGTGTGTAAGTCAATGGAGCAATTAATTGTGGTGTGATACCTAGCTACATTCACTTCATTTTAAGGTAATTCACATGGAGCAAACATTAATCAATATGGTTACATTATGAAAGTAGCTAGCAGAGGTGGTATGGTGGATTTATCGGGAACTTCCCAATTTCACACAGCTTTAGAGTATGACAGGGAATACAATGCTTATAACATTATGAAATTCATATTTGAGGTGTAGGAATGCATCACATATTAGAAATACTATCTGCTGATAAGGCCATGCAGTTATCAGGAAGTTCAAAGTTTGTATATGCTTGGTATTACCTGAAGGTGATGATAAAAGTCATACTATCTATTCCAATTAATAGTGCAACCAAAATTCCAAAGTCACCTTTACAATTAAGTTAAGTATCCTTCCAAGCAGTGGATATGTTTTTAAATGTTTAATAATGATAGTAAAATCAATGATCATGGTAACTGTACATCTATATAAAAGCCCAATAATAATATACAAGGTAACAAAGCGCAAAGTAACAACAAAACGTTGAAATAATAACGATGGAATATTGCTTATCTAGATCCATAGTTTTTGTGAAATTCATGTTGTCATACTGACAAGTACTAACTTGGGTATGTGTAATGTCATGTAATCTTCTTGGATGTTTAGATCCACAAAATACACCAGTGCTGTACTATACAGTAGTATTGTGTTCATTTCTTTTGCATTCAGGATATAGATATTCAATAAAACCACCAAGCACTAGTACTGGTACCAGATTTAAATTGGCACAGTAATATCTAATGGGCAAATAAGCTGCACTGTTTGTAACTTATTACCTCATTAGATATTACTGTGTCAAGTTAAATCGGGTACACAAGTCTGTCTTACTTCCTTCTTTAGTATAGTGCAGCTAGTTTCTAATGGAATGAAAACAAGAACAGATTATCATGGTCAGTCAGGTGATTTGAAAAGGAAGTTTGAAAGACTTTGATTTAACAGCTCAGTTTAAACAGACACATATCAGAGCTGGAGAACTGGAGAAGATAAGCCAGAATATGAGCCAGCATTCTCTGTTTCCCATCTCTAACCCAATTAATGCTTAGTAAACAGGTGGTCACAAATATAAGAACTTAAGAAACTCAAACCTGGCATTCTTAGAGCAATAAAAAGTTTCTTTCACAATGAGACATTTGAGTCACAATAGCCCCATGGATATTTCTATTTGGCAAATGTGTTTGACCTACTGTTGGCCATGCACAGTATGGGTTAGGGCATCCTTATGTTTAGATTATAAGCTTTTGAAGGACTTTCAGGTTATAGGTTGTATAGCTGATATATAGTCACCATAAACAATCAACTTAAATCCCACAGCATGAGAGTGTCAGTTACTGTATGGTTATACCTCCATATAGACTACAAACCAGTGGTATTAATACAGTGGTATTAACCATTTGAATAGTGTGAACATGACAAGGTTTCTATCACTATAAAGTATTAGGACATTACCCATGGACAGCTGCCAATTAATTCCCTCTAGTGCTAAGTAAAAGAAACATCACTAGATCAATTGTACCAAAATTTAGTGAAGGCTCTCAGTTTATGTCAAAATGAAAGCTTGTGACCCCAAACGTTGTCACGAAAGTTTGATATGTACTGTACCAGACAGGGGGTAGGAAGCTTCCAAAAAACGCGGGGAAAATATCAGAGGGCACTTTCTCATTATGCTATCAACTGATGCATATCACTTCAATATGATGTGTTAGTATGCTATCAATACTCTTATGGTGCGCTACAACATTGATTTTTTATTTATTGAGATTGTTTATTTTTAAATGTGCTACAACAAGATATGGGATGCAATTTTAAAAATAGCATGTACAGACTAAAAATAAATAATTAAAATAAAATATGAAAATTAGCGAAGCCTTAAGATATCCAAAAGACAGTTCTTCATCGAAGAGGCACATTTTATTTGCCAGTAGGGCACATTTGCTATTTGGAAAAAATGGAGGACACGCAGCCCCAGTGACCCCCGGCTCCTACCCCCTGGTACCAGACAGTTATATTACCAGAGAATGCCAAAAAGTTATAGATATATTATTTTACTATGTGGTCATGATAAGCATATTCAGTACTAATTTTGCGTCATTGTAAAGACTTTAGTTAGGAGTTACATGTAAAGTAGATCATAACTACAATAATTATTGTTGAGACAGCCATTACAATGTTTTCAAGGAATAGAGAGTTTGATTTCCCATGGATAAGGGCCTGTAATAATTCACTGTTACATTAGTATATGCATGGCAGCAAGGCAACCTATAATGGTAGAAAACTTCCTCATGCAATTTTGCCCATAATGGTCAACAACTTCCTCATACAACTTTGCCTAAGGCTTAATACACCTACATACATGCATACCGTGCATATATACTGAACATAAACCAGTGACATGTACTGTTGTAGCTTCTTTAACCATATTGATGACATACAGTATACTGTATGAACTTTGTACTTTGTAATTACATATGAACTGTGCACATATGTGGGTATATTGAGTAAATCAGGTAACAAGAGACTAGTTCATACTGTTAATGCCTGCATGCACAGGTAACAGGGGACTATAGTAGTTCATACTGTTAATATGTGCATGTACATATTACAAGGGACTAGTTCATAATGTTAATTGTGTGCATGTACTGGTAACAAGAGGCTGTAGTTCATACTGTTAATGCGTGTATGTACAGGTAACAAGAGGTTGAAGTTCACTGTTAATTTGTGTATGTACATATTACAGGAAACTTGTTCATACTGTTAATGTGTGTATGTACAGGTAACAGCTAGGAGACTAGTCCATACTGTTAATGTGTGCATGCATAGGCGGCG
Source organism: Apostichopus parvimensis (assembly GCA_000934455.1). Classification (NCBI taxonomy): domain Eukaryota; kingdom Metazoa; phylum Echinodermata; class Holothuroidea; order Aspidochirotida; family Stichopodidae; genus Apostichopus; species Apostichopus parvimensis. The sequence goes on from KN882226.1 coordinate 179,691, forward strand.
GAAGCGGGGGGGTCGGGGGGGACACGTCCCCCCCTAATTTTTGAGTGGGGGGGACGTCCCCCCTAAAAAATCAAACCAAATCAAAATTAAAACCAAACACGTCGAACCATCAACGCGATGTGAGGAAATATCGGAAAATAGATCACAAACTTCGTCAAAAAGAAGGAAACACGAGTCAGTATATTTGGAAAATACAAGTAGTGGCTGTATTGCTAGTTTCCTGACTTCTAGATGAATAGTGAGACTGCGACTGGACTAAACGCAAATGCCAATTTAAGTGACAGCCAAATGACTCAGTCAATAATCACTGCTATGTATGTTAGCTGTTCAGCAGAGAATCAACACTATTTTGCGAAGTGTTCGCCGCTAAGTGTAATCTACACTGCATGGCTGAAAAACGATCATAAATATATTTGTACGCAAGCTAATATTTTATTAAATCTGTAAATTTTTAGACCCTAAGACATCAAAATATTTAGTGCACGAATACACTATTAGGGGTCGGAAATAGCGATTTCCTGCGATCTGAGGGGTCTATTTTACCCAAATTTTTTTAGTACGCTCCGCGCCAACCGATGGTGGCGCTACGCTTAGATAGTGACTTCGATATCCGTCCCCCCCTAAAATTATTGGCTTCCGCCGCCACTGTGTGCATGTACAGGTAACATGAGACTTAGTTCATACTGTTAATGTGTGCATGTACATATTACAGGAAACTAGTTCACACTGTTAATGTGCGCATGTACATATAACAGGAAACTGTAGTTCACACTGTTGATATGTGCATGTACAGGTAACAGGAGACTATTTCATACTGTTAATGTGTGCATGTCCAGGTAACAGGAGACTAGTTCGTACTGTTCATGTGTGCCTGTCCAAACATAATTTCTGCATGACACATAATGTACAGATATATGCTGAAGTATACATATTTGTGTATCATACATTAAATATAAACATACATACATAGGCCTACATACATCATTTGTGCATGATAGTTCGTTCATCACTTGGTGGTTTCAGAACTTAACTACGGTGTATATGATGTATACTTCACATACATACCTGTTTCAGTTTTTACAGGGTAGGTATGAGCGTGACCAGAGGAGGGAGATATTCAACTGAAGTTATGGTTTTATGTAGTCTCCCTAACATACCAAATGCATATCAGAAATTCAATGCACTTTTTTTGTTTTTAACCAATCAGAAATATAATCATTACAGCTACAATAAAAAGTAGTGTGTGTTGCTTGAAATCAAACAATAGATGAACCAAAATATGTTTGCTTTTTACTACGTATGTAAGTGCGAAGGTCTGCATAAATGGGTACAGCTATGTGGGTTTCCATATGCGTGTCTAGCCTGTGTAACACCATTGTGTTCCTATTTACAATAATAATATAAAAATATAATAATTTGTATTGCAGTTATCAATACTTAAATTATTTGATACATGCAAATTTAGAACATATCATAACCTACCCTTCTTTAAAAGAACGTTTACTACAGTATGTATTTTTTCATCTGAGAAGACAAAGCAAAGCTGAGGGTAACAGCTCTAGATTTTCTGACATTGATAAAATAAGGTGATCAAGGATAGAAAGAGTTTATTCTGAAGTGTCTTGCGGTGATTATGGAAAGGGAGATGGTAATGGCAGATACATATATGTGGTTGTTTAATATTATGCATGTCTTCCTTCTTTCCTGCATGAGCCTTCACCTTGTACGTTTCATTGATCAATTGTTTATTGGCTATGGACACCTTTGGGTCACTCACATACACTTAATTCAAAGCCTTCGTAAATACAAAGTTCTGTATTTCTTTCTGCATTTGTACTAGAACTATTTGAATTGAACTGGTAATTGCATTCACTACCACAACATGTACTGTAAAGCATTACAGTATCTGACATTCAGTTACAGTTCATGTGCTAAGAACTGTACGTAATGCACCTCTGGGTCACTCTTAGCTAAGTTACATGGGCACCAGTAACTGTGCCCAAACATCCACCTGGTGGTAAGTATATGGAAAGGTTGCAAAAAAAGTATTTTTTGTGTGCACAAAACCAAAACTTGCCCCATGTGACACATTGGCTGTATTTTTACTATAAAGCTAATGTATTGCTACACTGCAAGTTCTTCATTTGCATATGTGTGCTTCGATGGTGCCTAATGGGCAGTACATGTATATGTTTTATTCTCTGGAATACTGTTACAGTCTTACAGTACATGAACAGGGGCGTCGTGCAGAAATAAATTTTGGGGGGGGGGGGCCCGTGAGCATGTGATGACTATCTAAGCGGAGCGCCACCACGGGTTGGCGCGCAGCGGACAAGAAAATTTTTCGTCTGGCAGACCTCTCAGATTGCAGGAAACGGCACTTCCAGTGCTTTATGGCAGTAAGCAACACCCCTAAAATTGATCAAAATTTCCGGCATTTTTTATTTTGGGAATATTCTCGAAGGAAGTGATCGCCATTTATTCCTCAGTTTACCAATTCCTCGTCTCCCAGAAGCGCCCAAAATTTAAGATATCGAAACATTTTTGTGTTGGCTGATCCATGATCGCCGCCCATGCCCGTGAGAAGTGGTGACTGGGTAAAGAAAAAGCTATGCCGTTTGAAAACATGGGCAGAAAAAGCGAAAGTAGCGAAACCTAAGGTAAAACGTGCGATAACGAAGTGATTATTTTCCAGGTTAATTGTGACTGTATTTGAAATGATTATTATTATTCATTTTTTTCAAAACTACCTATAAGATCATGAGGAAAATTTATCCTGGTGGACCTTTTAGCAAACTGATTGCATTACTTAAGAAGAAGTTCACATAGAGTCCCATAATCTCTGTTCACTACATTTATCTTAACTTTCCGAACTTTGTTACAGGCTTGGAAAACAATTAAAAAATTTGCCATTTTTTTATGGAAAATTGACTGACTTTGGCAAAGGTAACGGGTTGCACTTACTCTGGGACTACGTATATATAATATTGTTCAACGATGTTGATAGCACATTTGGTTCATTAGTTATCAACCAGTAATTATTTAACTGTTTCGATTGACTAAATATCAACAATTAACAACCATTGACCAAGCAGTCAACAGAAGCCCCATTGCTCGTAGGTCCTACAAAAAATTCAGTTGCTGACACTGTTCGAAAACACTTCTTTTTTTTTTAATTATGACAAAATTTTATGACACCTTTGACAAAATTTGGGGGGCCTGTGCCCCCCCCCCGGGCCCCAATGGGCACGACGCCACTGTACATGAATAGACTTCTGCACAAAATAAATTCCTTCGCTGGGAAAACTGTAAGTTGTATAGCAATTAAATAGATCAAGAAATACTGGGCACAGTTGAAAGCATGTCCATAATAATGTATCATC
>KN882226.1:257715-268753 GCA_000934455.1 Apostichopus parvimensis
CTCTGGCTGACACTAGTTCTGTCTATTTTTTGTTTACTCTTCCATAATTATTTGCTTATCTGCTTTACACTTACTCTATCCTCGTATTTTAACTAGTCTGCTAATTTTTTAATTATTGCTGACCAGCAGGAGCTGGCTTGCCCCCCCCCCCAAAAAAAATCCCGTCACATCGAATTAGCAAACACAGTGTAAGAACCCTTAGATAGGGCCGCGAATAAAAAAACAATCTCACACTGATGTATACACAGGTTCATTAAATCTATTTCATGCGAAAGCGTTATGGTAATACTGGGTAGCGATTTTTTTTTTCTTCCTCAATATTGTAAGCCTTTGGAAGATCATTTTTACCAAATTTTTAGAGTGTAGTTCTTGTGACGTAATGCATGTCCATTAGCAGAATGTTAACGAAGATGGTGTAGAAATGTACTCGCACAGTATTAAGTATTTATTGTGGTTAAATAATCTAGCAACGTTCTTAGGTACTTGTTTAAACTCGATGTTTTCCAGAGAAAGTACAACCACGTGTCCTACTGCATGTTACTAAATCTACAATGCTGTAAAGTGAACACACCGTAATGAATATTCAACGAACATACCAGCCAGTTGGGACAATTTCCTAATGCTAATACCTCTCTAAACTGTCTTCAAATATCATGCTTCAGAGCACTAGTATTGACAGTTCAAACAGTTCCTAACCTTTAACTGATAGAAACATGATATTCATACTGCTCGTAATGACAATACGAGTGCTCTGAAGCGGGACATGACACTTCAGTATAGAAAACACTTGTCTCAACTGGGTGAACATAGTTAGGTTCATGCCTCACGAGTGCCAGAGCTACCCGGCTAAGTACAGTTCGTCTGACTACACGCTACATCAAACACTTTGCGCATGAGATGTACGGTAGCTTCAATCATGGAGGTTTTACCTCCATGCTTCACTGAACCAGCAGTAGTAGGCTACACTACAGACTGCAAAGAAAATATCGCTACCGTATCAGGCTAAGTGATATAATCAGTTTCACGTATCAAAAGATGTGACTTTAACGTACCTGGGAATTTAATGGAATGTAAAGACTCTTTAAAGTATTTTGGCTGTTGAATGAATTATTTTCAAGGCTTTTATCTCACAAATAATTTATCAAGGATGCCATAATCTCTCAAATTATATACTTTGATCAATAATGAATGAATTCGGACAAACTAAAGTTTATATCAGGCCAATAACACTGACTGCGGTAATATAGTCTCAGTTACGTTACAATGTGTGTACCCTACAACGTTATGATTAGTCACAAATATTTACAAGTATCCCACCCGATACACACAGAGAACACAGTTACTACTGTACATTTTAAAGTGTTGTACCACAGTAAAAACTGGATCGTGTTATAAATCGGTAGCATGTGCTATTAGGATTACAGTCAGAACTGAGGATATGTGTAATTCAAACAAATCAAGTTTTTGGATTTATTGGGATTACATATATCCTCGGTTCTCACTGTAAACCTAATAACACATGCTACCGATTTATCAGGTTTGTCAGCACGATCCAGTTTTTACTGTGGTACAAAACTTTAAGATTTACAGTAGTAACTGTGTTCTATGTGTGTATCGGCTGAGTATCCCCATTCTAAAACCCAAATCACTAAAAATTCATGAAATAACTTGGTGATTTTCAATAACAAACTAAAAATGAAAAACACACAGAGTTTTCAATTGATTAGCAAGGCAAAACTTCATTTTTGCTGAAACTCCAATTTGACAGCTGGCACCGTTTACGCTATGACTGACAAAGTTTATACGCTATTGTGACTGTATCACCATACTTGTTTAACTATGATGGAATATGACGCAATGTGACTCTAAACTTGAGAAATTGATTTATTTTTGGTCACACAGTCGAGAGAGAGAGGCAGAGATGATGCGCATAATCAACACCGTTTGCATAACAATCTGTTTTGCACATGACGTTCTTATGACGTATATAATTACATATAAGGTTGTGCTAGTGAGCTCTGTTGGAATTTTGTGTTTGAGGACGAGGAGATGAGTGGGTTCTCCCCCACGCGCAGGTCCCGAATCCACACTTACTCCTCAAGTAATAAACTCAAGCAAAAGCTCGTTGATAAATGATATTTAAACCATAGATATTGTAATCTTCGACGGTTTGTCAAACGATTACACTGACAGGCAATTACGAGCCGTGACTGATCAATTATGAAGTATTGACTTTGTTCCTGTACAAATATGAAACGACTAGATTCAAGTTGAGTTTTCAACATAAATGCGTCACATTCTTATACTGTATTGATAATATGCGTCAAGCAAGCCCACAAATCAATTAATTTATTTGCGGTGAAGTCAGCCGGAAATGCGTTCGCCGACCATTTATGAAAACATCAGCTGTCCATGTTATAACTGTCCATCTCTACCTCGCATTATAATTGTCTTTGTAATTAGCATTAGTTGTTTTCGTTCAATTATGATATGACAAGCAGTATATATAGCCTAACTCGCCCATTTGGTTAACTACTTAACATAGAAAGCACGATGTTGGAAGAGTCATAATGTGAAATCATATATGCATACATTTTGCTTTTGTTCTAACCGTCCTGGTTAAGGGCTTTTATTTTTTTATTGCTAATTATTTATTCATAACCACTAAGTAGGCCTATATGCCTATACATGACTCAAACGCATTAATCGTAAGGTTATTGCCAGTCCTTGGTATCAATCCCTTTATGAATAATAGATTTTTCTCTGGGTCATTATCGAAGGAATTATCACCTTTCGATGGCAAACGTCGTCGAAAGGAAGGCTATTAAGATGGGATTTAAACCAAGAGTTCTTTCATTGCTTTCTTAATTGTGTGAATTATTAAGCCGGTATCTATTTTCCCTGCGACAGAGTGAAGTTAATAAATTTAAAAGGATTTTGACGTTAATTCCATTAAGAGAAAAAGTAAACCACAGACGTGTTTGAAACGAGAAGCAACTGTAGCTATAACTGATGCTTTGCATCGACGAGAAAGCAACATTTAATGATAAAAATTTGTCACTAATTTGGCACCAAGTAGTATGACATTGCCTCAATAAAATAAATATAAGGCAAGGACACATGGCCGGCAACAACCCACACTCTACCCGTTGCAATCTCCCATTAAGATAAACTAATTAAATATTACCACAATCTTGCATTGAAACATAGTTAAAGAGTTAAGTTATAGTTTCGATATGCGGCTAAATGTAATAAACTAACATTGATTTTAAATAGTAGATATCGTTCTTAAAAGGAATGTTAAAAACAAATCATTTACGTGCAAAGTTCCTTTAACCACATTTAGTGTTGTATAATGTAGTAAAAGTTGAATATGGATGAGATGAAATACTAAGGTTACCCAGTGGCAAACCATACTTTAGCTTAACTAGATCAGACTCCAGTGAGATATGGAATTTAAATAACTCTCACATCATTTAATGAGCAATGTCTTTGATACCTGTCCCATTTCTAGAATTTACTAGAAAGATCATTATGATCGACGATATCAAAGGCAGAGCTCAGATCTAAAAGCATCATCAGCGACCCTTTGCCCTTATCAACAATAGTATTTCTAGCCGTAGAGTCGATAGATGGTTTGATTCATATTCAACTGTCACAATGTGATGTCGCACTCCATATTATCTTGTGATAGGTCATAATTCCGTAGTGACTATGACACCTGTGACATGCAGAATGTTCCTTTTAATGTTTTGTATACTGCACTTAACCAACACTATCCCACTAGTTTTTGTCAAATCAATTATTTTGTCTTTCGAAGCACAAAATATAAAATAAAATAAATAGACTTGAAACATTTCCTTGTTAAAATAACGTTAACGTTGATTTAGTGTTGCATAATCTAGTAAAGGTTGAATCTGGAATCAGATGAGATACCAAGATACTGATAACGCACATCGTCTCAACGGAATTCAAATAACTTGTCATGTCACTTGGGATCCTGTTCAGGACCCACATATTTCAACCTCGAGGTGTTACAGAGGGAGAAACAACGAGGTCGTTCAGCCGTTAAGGCGGTGTGCGTTGCCGCCTGTAATCTTGATCTTGTTCCGACCCATAAATACTATGACACTGTAATCGAAAAAGACTGAATTAAGGACTCTCTTGTCGTCTAATACAGCTAAATGCTGCATAGAGGTCTAACACCGTCATATAAAACGGAATTCTCTATTCTTGGTACGCCATGTTATCTAAATCAAACAACAAATCAGTCAAACTTGGTTATGTTGATTGCCCTGTTATAAGCAAGTTAGAAATGCAGTTGTTACTCTTGATGTGCATTTCAAAATGGATAAGCATATTAAGGAAATATGTCAAATCGGGAATAACTATCTTTGCAAGATTTGTTACATAAGAAAACGTAATTATATGATCCAGTCTGCTATGCACAAATTAGTACATGCCATCATTCACAGTCATCTAGACTATCGTAATAGTCTTGTCTAAGATATTGAAACGTATTTACTTCGGAGACTTCAACATAGTTTGAACAACGCAGCTATTTAATTCGTGGTAAACCCGTTAGATATCCTAGCTAAAGTTATCGTTACTTGACTTCAATATACTTTGAACAACGCAGCTATTAACTCGTGGTAAAACCGTTTGATATCCTAGCTAACTTTATCTTTACTTTACCTTCACTGGTTTCCTATTGAATTCCGAATATAACTTAAAACACACTTCTTTCATATTGCTTTTTAGTTCAGTTTAGTTTCCAATCAGCAAAAGTTTGTCGCTATTTAGATGTATTAGTATTATTTTGACAAAGAAAGACAAGATAAGTCTAGGATGAGAAACACCATTGTTACAAAAAAGATAAAAGAAACCTACTAAGAGATATACCATTGTTGCAAAGAAAGACAAGAGAATCCTACGATGACATATACCATTGTTACAAAGAAAGACAAGAGAATCCTGCGATGAGATATACCATTGTTACAAAGAAAGACAAAAGATATATACCATTGTTACAAAGAAGACAAGAGAATCCTACTATGAGATATACCGTTGTTACAAAGAAAGACAAGTGAATCATACGATGAGATATACCATTGTTACCAAGAAAGACAAGAGAATCCTACGATGAGATATACCATTGTTACGAAGAAAGACAAGAGAATCCTACTATGAGATATACCATTGTTACAAAGAAAGACAAGAGAATCCTACTATGAGATAAACAGCGATGAGTACAGTGTACATAACAGAAACTGTCTGCTTTGCAAAGAGCCTCTGTCTGAGATTGAGCAATAACTAAACGATCTCTTCTTTGGATATATAATGTGATTTGACACCTGCATCTCATCCGTGAAAGTTAAACAGAGATGAATAGGAGCATACAACACCATCTTAGAACCTCTTAGAACCCCTTCAACCGCTAACCCCTACCCTTCCCCCAACTCCATCGACTCATAAGTTATCATTTTTTTTACTGGCACTTCAGTCTTCACCGGGGTTTATTGTCTTGTCAACAGTTCCCAAATATATTTCTATGTAAACACCTGCAAATCATTGCAGCGAGGGCGACTGATATACCTATTAAATGGAAATGAATTGTCATGGAAACATGAAACCTTACAGAGCACTGCATCATAAAAACCGAAGAGTTATTTTCAAAGACGTAATGTCAAAGGATGAACTCTGTTTCTTTGGTCTTATGATCTCGTTGAGAGCGTTTCACAACACAACCTAAGAAAAACGCTGAGCTATTTCACTGCCAATTCAGCGGTTTCTCTTTCCTCATTTGACTGTTATTGGCACCATGAAGCAAACCACCATAATATATATTAACTCTTGACGAACTTTCTTCCCTTGTATTAATGAAACAGCTACCGAATGTAAAAACAACTTTGAGGACTTTGAGTTGCCATCTATCGTACACGAAAAGGTTGACATTTCTAGTAAATACATATTTGTGGTATCTTTCATAACAAGATTAATAATATCACAATGTAATCATGTTACCACTCAACTTTATTCCAGTTGCCTTGTGGTGTTTATGTTGAAAGTATTGATAAGTATCATGTAATGGAGGGAATGAAATGAGTCAATTTACGTTTGCCTTTTGTTCACCTCTTCTTTTCACGATTGTGAATACTGAAGTAAATTAAACCAATATGAAGTAATTGAAATGCCAATCTGGAGGCACACTGTGTCATGTACGTAGACTGGTGGTGCCAGTTCAACACGAATCCTCATAAATCTTTCTTAAGATCTTATCAACGAATTATTCCATTTGACATTAACCAATAACTAATTTTTTTTAAGGATGATGTGAAGACGTAAAATAAAGGAAGCTCTGAGAGCAAACTTCTTGCTCATGAGGCAAATTTGAGGTTGTGGCTGGGATGTCTCCTAACGAACATTGTCTCCGTTAAGTTATGTATGTATTACATGTAGATATAGTTTACATAACGACATCCCATCCGGTAACTTAGTAGTGCTTTGCCCCTTTTTGTTCATCATATTTCTAATTTGCTATTTTTGATACGGTTGTGGGTGGGCGAAGTCGATTTGTTAAATTATTATTTATTTAACACGCCTCACAGTTGACCAGTTTTATTTAATATTTATTTCTAAGGATTACTCATATTTTTAAATGTGTAACTTATTTGATGCCACTCCCGTCACAGTGAGTAATTATGATCAACATTTTTAACAGCACTTAAATGTACCGTAGCATGTTTTGTTTCTACGGTCGTGCATTTAACTAGCATCATGTGAATGTACACAAAGATATGCTTGACAAGTATTCACCTAGATTCATATTTCCTTGACAAAAGACCTCTGATAATTTGTAGCACCCATGAGGAATGGTTGACCGGGTGAGTTTCATTCCTTTAATGATGAGAATAACGGCATGGATGAACATATATCCAGAAATGTCAGTGGGAAACAGTGTAAGAGGTACATTAAAGAGGGAAGTCTTCCACTCAGTCGGCCTTAAACCCCATCTCATTATATTGTCCCTAACTAGAAAAGTTTGGATTGAAAGTATCCTAAATTGACTGGCGTAACTCACTTAATTCCAGGAAGTGATTCACATGTTTATGATGTCAGCGCGGTCTTAATATTTAACTTGTATCATATTAATGTACACAATGACATAGTTGACAAGTTTTGTTCTCATATTTTATGTCTCATATTGACTTGTCAATAAACATCTGATTATTTGTAGCACCCATGAGAAATGTTCTTCCAGTATCTTAGCTTGTGATACGATTAATCTAGGCTACTCCAAACAAGACCGGTGCTGTGGCCGAGTGGATAAAGGCGGTGGCATTTGAAGCAATGAGGTTTAGCAATCGGGAGGTTCCGGGTTTGATACCTGGCCGGGTCATAGTAAGGTGGGGTTTTCATCTCAGAGCAATCTACGGTTTTCCCATCTGAAATTACTTTGTAATTTGAAAAGATTCCGAATTTGAGTTAAAATGTTAAATTGAAAGCCACCCGACGTGTCAGTTGTAGGCCATAAAGCCCTTGCGGGTTTCTTCCTCAATTTGTGGTCGCTTAAGCGTCGTAAACATAACTGCTGCAGATTATTATTATAATCATTATTATGATTATTATTATGATATGATTAATCCAATGTAACCTATTCTGCGTGGCTGACCTTTCCCTTATTCTAGGAAGTGACATAGAGTGGGTAGTCTGTGATGTAATCGTGACAGATGCCATTACAGATATGAAAGTTCAAAACGTTAGTGTTGCTTTTATAATGATCTCGAAGATTTATTCTTGAAACCAACAGTTTGAAATGTTTGCTCGGAGTTCAATGTCCTCGGTACAGAGAACCAAAGTGCAACTAATTTGTAGAGACATTTCTTTTCTCTCTGAATGAAAGATTAAAATTGTTATCTTAAACAAACAAGCCATGATTATAGTTTATTTACCACATGAATATTCAAAATATTACCCAAATTCGAAACAAATATTTCCACGATACATATGGAACATATGGATGGAGAAACTTCTATCAAATTTGCTAAGTAGATTTAGCCACCGGAATGTTCCGGGTTGACTTGATGTCCAGTTAATATAATATAATATGTCATTTTCCAAAACATCATGTCCTGTAACTTTAATAGATTGACCTACAAAGAACTCTTTGAGGTACAGAGCTAGCTTAAAACAATTTCTGGCTGTGAAATTTTCAAACGATACAATATGTTAGCTCCGGACTATTTAACGTATTGTAGAAGGATATTGTCATCAGATTGAAATTAATTTTGGAATTTATAAAGACAACTTTAATAAAATTTACACTAAGGAAGAGTAAATACGTCAAATAAATATTTGTTTGATGCAGAGATATGAGACTGTACTATAAAAAAAAAACAGTTGAATTAAAATATTATTCCAAATGAACTACGAAGGTTATAATGTTACCACCATCAATTTGGACATACAATATGTTTGTTTACATCATTATCTCTGTTATCATTTCTCTCGTTAACTCCCACCTTGCTCTCTCTTTGGTTGTGTTTTTTTTTTCTTTCCCTTTTTCTTCTTGCTATGACTTGTTAAATGTTTCCCATTAGAAACGATTGTTACTTTTGCGAAACATATACGCATTAAACAAACACGACATTTGCAAAGTCAAGAATATAAAACAACGAATGACGGTCGTTTTGTGGTATTTTGCGCAAATAGTCCATACGAACGAAATCTTTCGAAATATCCGTTTTGCAGCCAAATCTTACGTTCGTTACCGAGCGACCAATCACATCACTAGAAAATGAAACCCAATTGTATGACGACAGCAACGGAAACCACCCACAGAATGAAAAAAACGTTAAAATACTACAAACTACGCTAGATATAGCTACAATAGATTGAGTAAGTTACCCCAGCAAGAGCAATTAACTTTCCATTCACTCGAGCCGCCGTTAGTTGGTTGATACAATTTAAAGTTCTTGAAGGAAGAGGCTCTAGCAGATGGTACTGTGACGGCGAACTTGCAAGAACTCTGCGACAAAAAATTAAATAAATTTAAGAAGATTGCTTCTAATTTTGGTGGATCTTGTGAAAGTCTTTCGCTCACTGAGCAAATTACCAACTAGGAAATAAAACAAAATTTTTAAGGTATTTATTTTACTTTGCTTTTAAATGTAAATGTTTGCTTCTCTTCCTATTTATTCAACTGATATTATTTAAGTGTTTATTTATTGATTTATTTGCTTTTTAAGGTTTATTTGGAAAGCAGATTTGAGCTCAGTTAAAAGGTTTTTAGACGTACCGATTTGGTTAAAACATATAGTAGTAGATAGTGTGCTTTAAGAACTAAGTAAACAGTTGTTCAGATTCGTGTTGTTCAACATAATATTCAAATCGTAATATAAATATGGGGGAAATGGGAAGAGAAGTGCCGTATGACAGTCGAACGCACTGCCATTTGTCGTAACTTGCATTTTGCGCATCGTTGCTGAATTATGTAAAGAATAAACTGAGATATTAATTATTCATATTTCAAATAATGTTTTTTTTTGTCAAGTCAGTACAAATTTCCAGTATTATCTACATCAAAAATATATATATTATATTTAAGAAAAAAGTTACGAGCCTGATAAACCAGGAATATTTCTTGAAAAGGCCAATGATAACATTTACAACTAGTAAGTTTTATATGTTAGTTAACTCATTTCAAATGTACCCAAATGATATTTAGCTTAAAAATATAACCATTTAGATTTGAAAGATTTATGATAGTGACAATTCAGTCTGAGATATGATATCAAATATAAGGATTTGAAATCGCGGTGCATCCCTGATAAAAGCCTTTGCGGTTTAGATACGTTGAGATCGGTGTGACCAGGAGTTGTTCCCTTGTGTGACGTAGTCTTATGCTAACTTATGTTAGTTACTTAACAATGGCAGGTATAGTTATAAGTATTAATAAGTAATAATGTCTGCCATTGACAGAATGTTCTGTCAATGCTCCAGATCATATAACAGTTAGAGAGCCTGACGGTTCGATCTTCTTTCGAGGCTAACTGAAACAAAAACGAAAATTGCAGTTAAATTCTGGAGAAGAAGATCCTGCTAGGAAGGAAAAGTCAGACAATCTAACCTTTATGTATTGAACTGCACATGCTGTTTGTAATAGATAAGCAGTTTCGTAGTAGTTTCCCTTTTCTCTTCGAATTCTGAGGAGTCTTAGAACTTATAACGATCGGTGGCTTGATATTACTATTGCGCTGTGGTAAGTCCTATATCCATTTCGTGCGTCGTTATATAGGCTGTAATATTATTTCTACGCCAAGTTGTCTTTTTTTTTCCTTTTTTTTTTACCTCCAGTTCTAAAAAGTGTCAAATTCGCTTTTTGAATAATTATGAATATGGCTACTCTTTCACGGAGGGAATGTTAATTTGTATCTGTTATTAAATATGTTATTGTTCAAGACAGCTCTACACAACATAATAGGTTTTTTTGAATATTTGAAAAAAAGAACTACCCATTTTCGAGAATTAATTCTTGGATACGACTAAACTTATCTTTTGTTAGACTTGAAAGTGACTGAACGTACGGAAAACGTACGTGATGTTAGTCTGAAAATGTAAATTTTTCATTTCTGAATTAAAGAATGCAAACCAGGGCTTGTTTAACTTACTGTCATGTAAGATATAACGCGTGAACGAAACGTGCTTGTTAATGATACGTGGGGGCTGTCACACGAGATGATGGATGATTTAATCATGGGATACCATTGCTTGATATCATAACCTTCATTATTGTCATCAAAAACATTTTACGAGCATTGTGTAATCATTCTTCTTTTTCTTCCTCTCGTTATACTCATATATCTCAACGGAACCAAGCAATATTGATAAGAACCACTATGGTTAACGATGCATAATCCTCTTATACTCGTTATTGTTAGTAAAGATACGCATTAGTGAAAAACAGAGTGGGTAGGCTGATAAATGCTATAAATTATTCAAGGAAAAACATTAAAAGTTAACAGTAGGCAAAATTTTT
>KN882226.1:275250-287069 GCA_000934455.1 Apostichopus parvimensis
ATTCAATATTAATATGCATACATAGAGGTAACTCGTACACTGTAATATAGAAAGTGAAGGAAGGTGTCGACTGACTTATTAAAAACAAAGAGGATAGGGATTGTGGGAGGGGGTGGAAGGGGTCGATGATGATAGTGAGAGATATGGATTTGCTAGAAGAATCCCTCGAAAGAGGAGGCAGATGTAAGTACATGAATATTCAATATTAATATGCATATATAGAGGTCACTCGTACACTGTAATATAGAAAGCGAAGGACGGTGTCGACAGATGTATTAAATGAAAAGAGGATGGGGATGGGGGGTGGTTGTAAGGTGTCGATGATGATAGTGAGAGATATGGATTTTGTAATAGGATACCTCGAAAGAGGAGGCAGATGTAAGTACATAAATATTTAACATTAATATGCATAAATAGAAGTAACTCGTACACTGTAATATAAAAACTGAACGACGGTGTCGACTGATGTATTAAATACAAAGAGGATGGGGATGAGGTGGTTGTAAGTGAAGGACGGTGTCGACATATGTATTAAATCAAACGAGGATGGGGATGGGGATGGGATGGATGGGGTTGGAAAGGGTCGATGATGATGGGGAGAGATATGGATTTGTTAAAAGAATACTTCTAAAGAGTTGGTAGATGTAAGCACATGAATATGCATTATTGGACGTAACTTGTACATTCAACGAAGATGCCTGTCCAAGGGAAGAGTATGGGGAGACAGCTTCCAAAGGAATCCTTCGAGAAACTTTGTGTCTGTAAGGAGCATTGGATCCAAATATGGTCCAATCATTGGCATCGTTTTAGCTAGTGCATATGTGCAGTACAAGTATTAAAAGTGTTGCCAGTGTATACGACGTTGCATAAATGTCGATTAATTTTAGACATAAAAACGAAGAGACTGCCTTGCAAGACGCCGTGAATTGTGTGAGGGCTGAAATTACTAATACGGAAGCACAAAGAGGTAACAATAACTTAAATCCGAGTTAATGAGTTGTCTAATCTTGCTCGGATTAATTAATTGTAAATCCCCCTATATATCCAACACACTTTCAACATTCACTCTCGCGTATTACAAATGTTATTACAGACTTGATTTAAATTTAATCAAAACGCTTAGACGGAAACTAATTAAAGAAGCAGAACCAACCGATATCTTTTCTTTCTAACTATAATACCATCATTTCCTTGCTAAAACACACGTATCGTAAAATTGTATCGAAGCAATTTATCACAGAAATGAAACAGGCATTCTGGTGTTGCTCAATACTAGCAAACAATTTTTACTGAATCCCACGAGTCCGTTCCACTGCGCAACACTGCCATAAAATAGATTGCTTATTTATAATTGCCTCATTATACGTGTCTTTAGTGCAAATATGATGTATCGAAGACGGAGATTTCAGCAAAAAAATTTAATCGAACTCTGTGTAATTAATAGCATAGCGGAGTGGTTAAGAACATCGCAGGCATTATTATTTTTGTTTTATTATTTATGAAAACAAAATCTGTCAAATCTGTGACAGAGCAAAAACATTAGCTGGAATTTCTTTGTTTACCTCTTCTTTGAAAAAATCCAAATACGTAGGTTGAAAATGAAAGCTTTATTATATAAAAATGTAAAAAGACACATGTGTAGGCTTATAGACGATTATTGGACATTCTCAAACTAAGAACTGGCGATTAACTAATTTAGCTTGCTTGGAAAAAGCCGGACTAAATTTGTAATATGCTTATTTTGTTTAACTTGGTTGGAGTAACTTGCGCCTGGTTCAATCCTCTTCCTGTTTTCCTTAGCTAGGGGAAGAGAGAGGGGTGGCGAGAAGGCAAAAAAAAATGGACCAACTAATTTCACACCTAGATATGTCTGATGACGGATGGGAACATGATCAGGTAGTATGTGTCATAAAACACAACCTCGTACCATTAATGGACGAAATTTCATGAAATTTCAACTCATATAACAGGGGCCACATCGTTGTCACCCCGTGCAGGGGATGCCATCCTGGGGAGGGTCTAAGGGGAGGGGATGTCCCCCCCCCCCATGAGTTGATGTCAGGTGGCTTAGATGACAAATGGCAAAGCTTCGAACTGACTATATGTTTAGGTATTCTCATTCTTTAGTGAATGTATCTTAAGTTTCCTATTGTCTGTTCAAAATGTTCATTGGGGGGTGTGGCATAGCAACCTCCTGACTGATACCCAGGTGGACCGTCTCAACCCCCCCCCCCCTCCGCTTAGTACGCCACTTTGGGCTGATCTGAAATGACAAGAACTGTGCTGCCTTATCTTGAAATATCGATAAAAAGGATGGTACATTAAGTAATGAATGAGAAAAGTGTGTTGAGTATTGAAACATTAGGATCTCTTGAACCAGTCGATGTGGGGTTGCTTTTTCTTCTTCTTCTTCATTCATTTACGCAACATTAAACTCTGCTGTTAGTACCCACTTGACGCTCTGCACGAATCTACTTTGTTTTGTTTTAGTAAAGGCGTGCATTGACTTATCATTGCTTGTTATCCATTAACCGCGTGAATAAACTATGTACTCAAACTTCAAAAATTAGCTATGAAATTAAACTCTTGCAAAGTAGCTATAATTCAGGTGTAAAATTACCATTAACAATTGCGTGAAAATCATACATCGACCTGGTTATGGTCGGTGTCTTGTGTCATGGCGTAAGCCAGTAATCTTGATTGGTCATCTTTCAAAATGTCTGTAGGTTGAGCTTTATTTGCGGTCTGTAGGAAAGCCGTATGACCAGAAATGGGGAGAGGGCGGGGGAGGGAAATGTCATCTGCCAATTTTATTCCAATGCTTTGGTATTTAAATTAACAAAAGAGTATCCATTTAGGAACGTGATAATTGACGCCACTTAAGTTTACTATATAGACAATCAAAGCAAACATATGTTGAGTGAGAAGTCTCTCTAAGCATTTGATGTACCAGGTGCTATAAATATAATAATAATAATAATAATAATAATAATAATAATAATAATAATAATAATAATAATAATAATAATCAACATCATCATCAGCAGCAGCAGCAGCATGAGTTAATTTTACGACGCGTAAGCCACCGAAAATGTGGGAGAAACCCGCAATGGCCTATGTATGACAACTTACACGTCGTATGGCTTCCAATTCAACATGTTAACTCAAGTTCGGAATCTTTTCATTTAGAACGTCATTTCAGATGGGAAAACCGTAGCCTTGTCTTGGATAAAAAAAAACACCTGACTATGACCCTGCCGGGTATCGAACCCGGAACCTCCCGATTGCTAAGTCTTTTTGCTTCAAATGCTACCGCCTTTATCTACTCGGCCACAATAAGGTAATGGTGGTGTTAAAGCGCCCGCTACACCATGATGTCACATGTCCTTTCAAACCTGAACATTTACGATCCACCTTTTCATTTCCCGACGAAGGTGACCACTTTACAGAATTTCCAAAACACCTGATGCAGTTCACTTCCCCCTATAGTCAATTTGTTATCGAGATTCCACCCAGGGGACCTTTCTTAGGACGTCAAACTTCTGGACTCAGATGTTCCACAGAATGGATACAGTGCTGTGACGCTAGTAGCTGAGCCTAAGCTGAACCTAATTAATCATTGCGGGAGGTTATTTTGCATTGAGTTTCGACAATCTAACTTATGTCGCTACTGAACGGAATTGTGTATTTTCCAACATCCGATGACACAACAAGTTATTCGCTTATCCACAAAAAAAATCCACTTTGTGACAGAATATGATGCGTGCAAACGCATTCCCAGTTTTTATTTTATAACTTCTTACATATTTTTACTCTGTTTTAACTTCGTTTGCACAGAAGTTTAACATTTTATCCCAACTCACAGGAACAACAGTTGTGTCAGTTGTGCCACTAAAAGGTGTGTTACATTGTAATGTACGACGTGTTACGTCAGGCAATCGTATGACCAGTATTATCGAAACGAGATATAGTTCTGATTTAAAATGTCCCACATTTGATGTTTTCAAAGCTAAGTTAATCACCCATTGCACGCCTTGTCAAAGCATGAAACCACTTTTGAACAGAAAATTTGTGTCCTCAATATTCGATTCACCTCTGCAGGGTGTTTTATTTTTATTTTTTTTTTATGTCTTCTTCTTTTGCTCATGTTAATCAAAAACCCAATGAGGGGGATGAAAATCTAAAAATAAATGGTGCGGAAGAACCAACCACGTGATTTATGGACGCTCTTTGAAACCAGAAGAGCATATAGAGAAAGTTGAAATGAGCTCTTTTTGTTTTTGCTCCTCTTTTAGTTTTGACATCTTGACATCATGTGCAGTTCATGCCGTGCGCAGCTCATGCCACCCACATTCTATTAACTAGAGCATGGCATTTTAAAGCATATAGTTATGTGAAACATATGGGAAGTCAAACAGACAGAGGATTATTTGAATGATTTTTAATTAAGTGTAAGACAGGAAAAAAAAGTAGTGGAAGGAAGTTAATTTATTCAATTCTTTTCACGACTTTAACGACATAGTATAATTTACAGTCCGAGTAAGGTGCTTGTGCACGAAGTAGGCAATCACGTGACCCTATACGAGAAATAGTATAATTTGAATGATTTATCACAAATAACAAATTTACTTTTTAAAAACTTGTCCAAGCAGCGACTAAACAAAAATTGACTCCGAGGACAAAACAAAAATACTGCGGCGAGCTTGGTATGTCTGCAGATTAATCTAATTATAACCTCAGTTTCCATGTAATTTCATTTAAGACACAAAACTGTTTTTATTAATATTAATAATTAATATTTATTCATCCTGAGTTAATTTAATTATTCATTTTGTGGTCCACTATAGTCATTTATAGGCAATTCCATAATTGCTGCTAGCAACACGAGAAACAAATAATGTAAAGATATATAGTTTTCTATAGAGTTTGTCAACAGGAAGTTACAAATATTTTGCATATATATATATATATATATATAAATATATTGATACATAAAGTTACAAAATATATTTTAGCCTTTTCTGACAAGGCAGCTATATATCTTATTTTTAAGACTCCTTACGTCAAACATTTCTTACGGATTTTAATAAAGTCTTTATGGAAATTAACAGTCTTCGTGATGTTTATTACACTAACAACATGATAAAAACCTCTCCCAAAGCACAAAAATGACAATTTAAAATATGGCCTGTCATAATATAAATCTGTATGATGAAAGTTTGGGGTAAAATGCTTAAGAACTCCTTGTTTGTTTTATAATATATTATATTTTTAGGAAAAGAAATTTGAGAATTAAAAAAAGAAACAATTTTATGAGGATTTCGCCTTCAACCAGTGTCAAAGTTTACCACTTCGTGAGTATGACATGAATATATGGAAATGAATTAATAGATTCGAATTTAAAAATCTACGTTCTTATAAAACAGAAATTATCTTTGTAAATGTGTAAATGAGATTTATTGATGCAACATTGACTGAAACTTTGTAAATCGCTAATACTTTTCAAATAGTCCAAAAAGGTCGACTAGTCAGTCAATCAGTAAAAGGGACATTTTAAGATTGTTCTCAAAACAAAAATTCATTTCTGGAAATAATTGGCCTATTTTTAAGATATATCTTTGGTGCATATACAGTGTTTACCTTTAGCAAACTCTAAGGCGTGTGCTAATCATTCCTCCGTGCATTTTCTTTCGTATTCGTGTGCATCAAATGCGGTTTTAGAAAAAAAAAAGTAATTATTCATCCCCGATTAACGTTCAGGGTTAAATGGCTATTTCGTTCTAAATTCCTAAGTAAGACAGCCTTAAATTAGATTGTAAGCGAAGTTAATCTTATCCTAACTGACCATTTTAATCAATTTTTGTTTGCCTTTTCGACAGTAACGAGTTCGTCTTAAAGTTCTAAATCGAAGATGCGTGACACTTAGAACGCTGCTTATAAAGCCAGCTTTTGTTACTTGTTTTAAGGCACTGATTGTTTCAAGTTGCGCTGGTGTGACTTTACAATCAATACGGAAGTATTTATTCAGATAAATCGCTATGATGCATTGGCAATTTTAAGCGTTCAATACATATTCAAGAATGAGATGGAACGAATAGATTAATGTTGAAACATTCACATAGGCGGCGGAAGCGGGGGGGGGGTCGGGGGGACACGTCCCCCCCCCCTAATTTTTGAGTGGGGGGACGTCCCCCCTAAAAAATCAAACCAAATCAAAATTAATACCAAACACGTCGAACCATCAACGCGATGTGAGGAAATATCGGAAAATAGATCACAAACTTCGTCAAAAAGAAGGAAACACGAGTCAGTATATTTGGAAAATACAAGTAGTGGCTGTATTGCTAGTTTCCTGACTTCTAGATGAATAGTGAGACTGCGACTGGACTAAACGCAAATGCCAATTTAAGTGACAGCCAAATGACTCAGTCAATAATCACTGCTATGTATTTTAGCTGTTCAGCAGAGAATCAACACTATTTTGCGAAGTGTTCGCTGCTAAGTGTAATCTACACTGCATGACTGAAAAACGATCATAAATATATTTGTACGCAAGCTAATATTTTATTAAATCTGTAAATTTTTAGACCCTAAGACATCAAAATATTTAGTGCACGAATACACTATTAGGGGTCGGAAATAGCGATTTCCTGAGATCTGAGGGGTCTATTTTACCCAATTTTTTTTAGTACGCTCCGCGCCAACCGATGGTGGCGCTACGCTTAGATAGTGACTTCGATATCCGTCCCCCCTGAAATTATTGGCTTCCGCCGCCACTGAACATTCAAGTACCTTAATGGGCCAACTTTATGCGATACTTACACCGATAAATTTAACATAAAACAGCTCATTGTCATGGTTCCTTAAAATCCTTTGTTTGCTTCTTTTATAATAACAAAGCAATAAAAAACCCGCAAATAAAATGATAAGATTTTACGATATTTTATTTATGGATGATTGATACTATCAAGATCATAACAAAATCAAATATACATACCACTGGCATGAGTAATATCTGAGATAAAGTTTCATAGATACGTCACTTCCGGGTGTGGTGGGGTCAATCGGTCACCAACAAAAGGCTAATATTGCACCTTTCAGCTAAAAACAAATGTGTTTTTCTCCATCTTTTTGATAATAAAACACAAAAGAAATATTCCGCTTTCTATTTATTTATTTATTAATGATATTCACGTTAAAAAACAATTGCATTCAGATATTTCTGTTATTGTACAGTATGTTAATGAAGAACAACGTTTCGCATTTACATAACGCGTAGCAATTCTTACAGTTATGAGGTCAACACGGATTACTATAAATCTTAATGAAAGCTGAGACGAAATTATACACATAAAATATTCTGCATAATTTATTGTAAAATAATCTTAAATTATTTAAATTTGTCTCGGTATCATTATGAGAAAGAAGATAGAGAGAGGGGTGGGTGGAGATGAAGCAAATTTCACTTCGGAGAGTGATCAGTACTTCGCACGACATTTTTGACAGTAATATAACCAAAGTTAGATTAATAGCAAAATTCTTTTTTTCCCAAACCGTTGATGTTTTCAAAGTGGATATTTCAGATTAAGGACGGTCGACGAAAATATTATTAATATACCAAGCTAGATTTATTCCCTTGACAATTGGACATCGTTCTTACTACTAATTTATTTTACTGGTATTTGAAACAATCAAATTATAAAGGACCATTTTGATTCCCTCTTGAATTAAACATGAGGTATACATACCATGGGAGTTGCAATGAAATAGAGTGCATTTATTATGGGTAAGCAACATAATGTGATATTCGTTTATAGATTGATTTGAATACCTTTTTACTTAAATGAGCTTATTGAGTTGAAGAATGTATGTACTTTAGATCCTCCTGCAGCAGGAACTCGCGAAGAAGCCTCATTGGCCTATCAAAGCCGCAAGCTGACCGAAGTCAGTCTCTTACATTCATATTTAACGTCCATGATTATGAATTGTCAATTGTCAACAACTCTGTAACTGGACGACATACATTAATCTTTGAGTGACTCTAACCGGGAAAATTATGATTGGAATGCACCGGCGTTAACCACTGAGCTAACACTCCAATATGAGCTAACACTCCTAGAATGTGCAAATAGTTTGTCTTAGAAGAGGAAAGATACACTTACCTGCTTAGAAAATAATAAAACATTTTGCCATTTCAAAATGACATCTTCATATATATATTGTCAGTTGGTATGGCGCAGATATGAATTTATCGAATTTGGAAATTCACCGGCTAACAATGGGTTGGATTATGTGATCATTGACAATTTTCAATGATAAAACAATAAGATGATAATAATAGGACATCATAATGACATCACAATCATCAACTATTTACCGTGATTCATTTTCTGGATTAAGGAAGGATTTATCCAGTCAAATTGTTTGATTTCATTTAATCATATCTCGGGTTACGGACAAGATATTGAAATGCGATTTTCTAATGCGGCACATTGTCTCTTTGCGAAGACTACTCGAATATCCACCATCGTATTAATCCTTTAAAGCCAGAGATATGAGTTTTACAAACTCTGTACTCTACCAAATAACATCAACTCAATCAGTTTTATCATGATCCAGAGTATTAAATGACTTTACCGAGAAATTACTTTTGGGAAAACTGCAATTTTCTGCTGAAATGACTTTTCGTTTTGCTCTTCATAGGAATATATGGAAGGAAATTTAATGTGATTTGTTAAAGATGATACAAACCTTTCGGATTCGGAATGTACTAGATTGTTGCCCGTCTTTACATTAATTGCGTAAAAATTTGCATACAACACTCACATAACATACTTGTGCAAGAGGTAATCAGAAATAGGTTGCATAGTATATACATTCACTTATAAGTAAAATTTTCATTTCAAACTTCACATAAAGCAGACTTTTATCAGACATGGGTCGAATTAAGGGAGATATTTGGTTTGTCATTTCCGATATGAAATTTCACTTTATTGCCATCCTTTTGTTTTATTACAGTGCCAAATTATGCAGGGCCACCCAGGATGCCGTGGCTTATCCATAATAGACGGTAACTTTTATTCAGATGCCACCATTCCAGGTAATGTTCTTATCCTTTTATTTGTTTTGATAACATGTCTCGTTTTCCTGGTCACTTAAAGGCATTGAAGACTCGCCCCAAACCGCCTGCCGCGCTCTGAAAAAGTTAACTTTCCGTTGCTTGCAAGTGAAGTTTTTCTCTTGTCGCTACAAAATGCCGACAAGTAATGAAACGTGATACCTTGTTATCTTTAGCTGGACCTGAGATGTCCATCGCTGTATCGTTTGTACACTGTACTGTGGGTATTGACCGCAGCTGTATATGTACTGACTGTACACTAGTGTCTAATTACCGACGGTAGCCAGCTGTGTGTGTATTTTCTTGGATCGATGGTGGTGTCTAACACTTCTGTTACACCTCATTCGAAACTAGGTCAGATTACCGACATTAGACGTTTCTTTTTACGCGAATCTTCACACCCTTTAAGAGTTGTGAAGTATAGTCCTCACACGCTCTGCATGGGCTAAAAAATATGCGATGAACTGGTGACCGAAAATCGTAACAAAGTTACAATCCCCACGCACTGTGACTAATGATACGTGTCGATTAAAAGTCTTTCAAATCGTCCTGCTGAATTGAGCCCTTTCATTTCAAAGAAATAGATGACCTTTTAATGCGTTGCTTCTGGCAACTGTGAATTAAGATAAACAACTGACTTAAGAGATTGACTTTAGCACGCATGCGTATTATAATAAGAAGATTATCTGGAACTAAATGGGTAATTCGTAGAAGCGAATCGATCAAGATCAATCTGAAAATGACACAGAATTTTCAAACTTTAGCAAAAGCACTAGATAACTGGAACGACTTGTAGAAATGGGTGTAGCTATAATCCAGGGTTGGTATGAACTACTTCAACAATTATATGTATGTGGTGAACCTACGTAATTACCTTATAAATATTCATGAGGGTGTGGTGGCTTAAGAAGATTTCGTTTTCAATTTCAGTTGATTTATCTCGTCATTGCTAATAAATCCTTTCTTGTTCTAAAATATAAAAGAACGCGTTTCGAAAGTCATTATGTATTGTATAAAAATAGTAATAAACATATCCATAATAATAATAATAATAATTACTGGCTCAAAAGTACTGGGTTCATTAAATAATAACTGATATCTTTTGAAGTAATATTTTATAGAAATAATTCAAACGGATTGTCTTACAAATGAAACAATAACAAAAAAAAATAGTAAGCTTGAGGATACAACCTACGGATTTTAAACTTACAAAATATCATTATTTGACATAATTTCTGTTTAAATGTAATACATAGACAAAATAATACGTTACGTTAGTAGGTAATAAAACAAATGTTCAGTTTGGTTTTATTTTATTTTCCGTTTGTACAAACAAAATTTACATAACAAGATTACACGAATGTGTGGGAGGAGTTAAGACATCTACGTCATTAGCAACGCCCTCTTACTCCCCCATCTCTCGAAAATATCAACAGACAAGAAAGACGCGAAACGCAAGAATAACAAATTAACGTATCAATGCTTAAGGTTTAAAGAGAATATATTATCTTTGAAATTTTGACCTTTTTTCATCAGAGTTATTAAATACCATTGACAACAGAATAGATACAATATTACGTCACTAAATGTGTCTGTTTACCGTTTGTCTGGTTTTATACAACTCGGAAGTTGTCTTCATCTAAATGCATATTGGGACCTAAAATATATTTATATATTGAGACTAAAAAGCCTTTGTTTTTTCTTGTATATAAACAAAAACCATACTTAAAAACCAGACTTTATAGAGAGATTACAAAAATGAAAGTCCTTACAGATATATTAACAGAGAATATATTATCTTTGAAATATGACCTTTTTCTTCAGAGTTATTGAATACCATTGAAAAACTGAATAGATACAATATTACGTCACTAAATGTGTCTGTTTTTACTTTTTGTCTGGGTTTTATACAACTCTGAAGTTGTCTTCATCTTATTGCATATTGTGACCTAAATTATATTTTTATATTGAGACTAAGAAGCCTTTGTTTTTTCTTGTATACAAACAAAAACCATACTTAAATAGCAAACTATATAGAGAGATTCCAAATGAAAGTCCCTTCAGATATATTAAAATATTCCTTATACTGTCAGGTAAAGTATAAAACTAAGGAAATTGTTGGATCCGGCCGGAACCGGATTTGGGCGGATCGTTTACAAAATCTGGTCGGATTTTTTTCCAATAGGAAATGAAAGTGTAGACAATTTCTCTTCCTTTATCTTCAACTTGTGAAAATATTCTGAGAATGTAATAAAATTTTAGGAAATTTTGATTTACATTAATGTTCACATTGTTTTTCGAAAAAGATACGCAATGAACCACAAATTTGCCAACATCTTTTCTTAGGATAATAATGGGCAGATATCGAAAAAAAAATCAATCCGGATGGAATTTTTTGGTAGATCCGGCTTGAACGAGAACTGGATAGTTTGTTTATTCAAGCCTGGACTATCCAGCTGCACCTGATAATATCCGGTTCATCCCTGGTATGGAGTCGGTCACTTTCGTCGCACCTTAACCATATACGAACCCTTATCAATAATTTCCCTTATCAATTAGCACAGACCGAGTTACATATCCTAACGACCCCACAATCATCCTCAAGATTGACTTGGTTTCAAGAAACAAAAACAAATAAAGAGAAGAACAAAGTGTGTTGTTTTATTAACTCTTGGCAACGGCCTCCAGCCCTCCCCCCCCC
>KN882226.1:314923-334520 GCA_000934455.1 Apostichopus parvimensis
CTGTGCCCCCCAAGATTGAAATGTCTGGCAACGCCACTGCACCCCTCAGTGAATTCCAATAGGATCAGGTGATTTGACATTACACACATATGTTAACAGTTTTGTTTACAGTAATACCTCACAGACAAATGAGAACCCAACTTGTCCTAGGACAAGTAACTACCGAATACTTGTCAAAGTCCGTACTTACTACCAGGTACCACCCGGTCACGCTTGATAAGACAGTTATTGTGTTCCAAGCAAAGTAAATATCAACGGGAAAAGCTTCTAAAAATAAGTACTGATATAATTATTGGTAATCCCAAACACAACCAACAAAGTAATGCTGTAGCTAACTGAGCAGGACCGGAGTTTATTTCGTTTTGTTTTGGTTTTTTTTTTTTTGGTTTTTTTTTTTTTTTAAGGGGGTGTTGACAGGTGATTGCGCTGGGAGAGGGTAGGCTTTCGCAATAAATTATTAATAAAAACATAATGTAAGCGATGTACTAATAACCGTTAGAGATATATCGCGAGTCTGTCGTGAACGATTATCGTAAGGCGGTTTATAATGTCGAAAATGTGGGTCCCCTAATGTGTGTGGTGCACGGCCCACCTTTCCCCTCCCTAAATACGGTAAGTCATAGAGTATAATCTACACGGAAGCCTTTTATTGATTATGTTCTCCTGTGGGTGTTCGTTTGGCTATGTAATTTGAAACTTTGGAAGCGTCTCATTATTGATTCTTACTTTCAAATTATAAATACTGATTCTAACTTTCAAATACTTCCTTAAGGTATAGCTTTGTACAATCATACAATCAAAATTCATCGTACAGTTGTCACATGAAGAGAAATACATCGCCTACTCGTTATTGTTATTTTATTTTCACCTTACCCTATAACGTCAATTTGTAAAACATCTTCATTAGGTACAGTGTCATGCGACATGCGCGCACCATACACAATCAAGATCAGTGAGTAACTTGCACCAGTCAATCACGTATGGGATGCCCTCGAGCATCTGATAAGAGGATTATCTGTTTCGAGTGTGACCCTAAGAAAGTTAACCTACTTATACATTGAGTTTATTGCAGCGGGAAACAAATATATTTCTGTTTCAGAGTTTTCATATGTGATTATTCACCTTTGTCAACGTCAACAGTGTTGCCTCCAAATAATTTTGAGTTAAAAATTGCCAACGGTTATAATCAAATCAAAATTTTCCTGGAAAATTATTGTCTCAGAGGTAAAAGCATTGCAAAGCAAAACAGTAAAAAAAAACTGAGGGAGAATGAAAAATTAATGCTTATAGAAGTTTGTAACGGGATGATCATATAAAAACTCATGAGTGGCATATTAAGGCCAATACTGATCGAAGAGCAGCCGCACAGGTAGATTGCACATTCGATCTGATAATTTTATTTTCCATATCCATTATACAGAGTACATGATCCTATAGCATCATGTCACCTACCATTTATTTCTTTATATGTAAACTGTGACTCTTGCCAGAAACAATGGGGTTGTAATACGATCGATAGCGTATAACTATATAAAACACATAACTAGAAAACAAAACATTTCTAAAGTAGAACAAACAGGCTCAGATAACAAGTACAGTGCATGGTCTATTTGTATAAACATAAACTAATGTCTTGTAGCACTGACTGACTGACAGACTGTTCAAATATTGAGGTAATTACGGTGTTCGAAGTTCACTGTCAACGAGTTACTATTTAATCCTGCTTTGTCGATGGGTAGTCGTTTATCACCGGCGCGCTACATACCACCCTGCCATTACAACGTCATGATTCGATGATAGGCCTACTTTTGGTAAAAAAAACTTCGTGGGAAGAACAATTGCTCGGACACTTTCGCCAAATTACTCAAGGATGATATTCGCCGTGATGTTTTCTAAGTTGCATCTTTACCTTCTAAAATTATATAAATGGCTCCGGCGATTTGGTTTTCAAGATCATAACTTCGATACCGTTTCACGATAATCACTTCTGTGGAATTCCAAGCTCTGATAAAAGACATAACACAAATGCAGTATGTGTGTACCTCTGTGACGCACTTAAAATGTAAAAGAACGAATGAACTCAATAAAGATGAGATGCTTAAGGTCCCCAATCATAAAGTCCCGGTTCGAGATACACCAAGATTAATGTATGTCGTCCAGTTACAGAGTTGTTGACAATTGATAATCATGTACGTTAAATATGCATCTAAGAGACTGACTTCGGTCAGCTTGCGGCTTTGATAAGCCAGGCTTCTTCGCGAGTTCCTGCTTGCAGGAGGATCTAAAATACATACAAACATACATACATAAAGAACCAATGCGAATACTCGTCTGAATATTAAGCTACCTTATCTGCTAGAGAGCGATATAACCTTGGTGATTCACTCATCTCATTTTGCTCTTCAATCATAGTTTCCATACCTCTATTGTAGTTATCCAAATTGATTACCATCACTAATACCTTTATTCGTTAAATCTTTCTCATACCTTTTACCAGTTATGGCGAGTGAGGACGAAGACCAGTTCATGTGCCCAATCCACTGTGATATCTTAATCGATCCCGTAGTTCTTTTCTGCCAACATTGGTTCTGTAAAGGATGTCTTGAGAAGTACGTTGATTCAAAGAATGGTATAGACCCAGATTGTCCAGAATGCCGAGAACCAATAGATCTCCCTCAGGATGGTGTCCAAGGTTTACCGGTGAATTACAAAATCAGGGAAGTTTGCAGATCATTACAGAAGAGCAAAGAGGCAAAGAAAGAAGAAATGTATTGCCAGCATCATCCCGACGAACAATTAAAAAGGTTCTGTTGTGATTGTCTCATCGCTATATGTGAAGATTGTGGTGACCAAGCTCATAAGTCTCATAGAAATCGTGACATTGGTTCCGCTTGGAAGGTGGTTGGTAATCAGATCGTGGACAAATTCAAGAAGGCCAAAAAGACACTGACTGTAAGTGATTTCGATTACCAAGAGTCTACAAAGAGAAGACAGTGCCTCGAGGAGCAAGCAGCCGTGTCCACTACAGAAATACATAGCATCATGGAAAGCTTATATGAACGATTAACTATAGGTTCTGAAACATTAATCAGAGATATTGAAGAAAGATTACATCATGACCTTCAAAAAGAGAAGAAGTATTTACTCAACATCGAGGAATGCTTGGAACAGTCCCATGACATGGCAAGATATGAAGAGCATCTACGTAAACTACTTTCATCGGGTGGTCGTTGCGTCACTAATTCCGATCTTGATGCTCTAAATAGCCTGCATAATCCTCTTATTCCAGTCAAACAATACACACCACCACCTGAGCCTACTGCCAGAAAGTTTCATCCAAGTAAACATATTTTCAATCTTCTTTCTGAGGGAGTTGGTAAAATGTTAACCGAAAGAGAGATAGTTGAGTTAGAGGCGAATGAAACACGTCAAGCTGAAACAGGCCAACCTCGGCAAGAGGCAGGTGGTGGAGGTGAATCCACGGCTAGGCATTCTACTCATGATACTAGTTGCGGGTCCATTACATCACTGGACTCGTCCAGAAATGATGGACTACCAATACCAACAGATTTTCTGATTCGTACCAAGACGAGAACTGTCCTTCCGTCAGATTTCGCGCATCCTTTTGACGTGGAACCTTTCCAAACGGAACAGCAATTTATAGTATCCAATATGACCGGTGCGATCAACTTAGTAACCATTCCAACTAATGATCTAGGCCACCTCAGAGTTATCAATCTCAAACCGTCCAAAAGTGAATTTCTTCTTGGTACCTCAGGAATAACTACAGTTGATAAACGTCTGTTATTCTCCTGCAACCACAAAGAAATGTACATTGAAATGTACGACATACAGAGAACTCAAAGCATTGTACTTATTGGTGAGGCATCTCCATTGACGAGTCCACGTTACATCACACAAAGTTTAACGAATCGCGTATTGTATGTGTCGGACATCAAGGGTGTCATCAAAGCTTTTGACCCCACTACTGGACAGTGCTTAAAGCAATTTGGCTATAGTAAGCTTCTCACACCGAATGGACTTGCAACAGATAGGCGATCACGTCTTTACGTGGCAGATGAACTTCAGAGCCGAATTTTTGTTTTCGACATCCGAAATTTAGGGAATCCTCAACCGTTACATGAAATACAAACGTATCTTAACGGTGAACCGGTTCACTGCCATGGCGTTTGCGTTGGTAGAAATAACACTATTTTAGTGTCTGTCACAAAGAAACCCTCTTCATCCAGCTCTATCGGCGCATTGATGGAATTTAACGACGACGGACAATTCTTAAGGGCCGGAGGATGGGAATTACGCAAGCCACGTGGTATAAGAGTTCAAGGAAATGTAGCAACTGTAGTAGACGCGGAGGAAAATTGCATTGTCACTTATCATGTGTGATATGGTGAGATAAATTAGACCTTGATGTGTGATGAGAAATAGGAGCGGATGGGTGAAATGTAAACTTCGACTAAGGAGGGTTGGGGAAGGGAGTAAAGCCCCAAAGAAATTTCATGAACATCAATGATGTACTACAACTAACTTCCTCGTCTTATTCACATTGTCAAAAGTTCAAACTGGGTTTTTCTTTGTACGATCCCTTTCCTTCCCTCTTTGAAAGTAAAAGGGTCAGGTTGAAAATTCGTCCTTCGCAAGAACCATGGTTGATTAGAAGATTGAAATTAAAGTGATTATGAATTAGATTCCAGTGAGGGTGGAACTAATTTGCAGCTGTGGTATGGATTAGCTTCCATTGAGGGTTGAACTTATTTGCAGCTGTGGTATGGCTTAGATTGCAATGAGGGTGGAACTAATTTGCAGCTGTGTTATGAATTATAATCCAGTGAGGGTGGAACTCATTTGCAGCTGTGGTATGAATTAGATTCCAGTGAGGTTGGAACTAAGTAAGTATTCATGTGAATTACCATCTTAAGTTGTCTTCGTGGGAAAATCAATTTTCCTTTTACCCGTATCATAAGTTTATTATATAAGTCTATCATGTACCATTACAAGAGTATTCAAATAACCCAAACGGTTTCTTTCCACAGCCTCAATTCTTATACCTCTAGATTCATTTTTATACAAAACATAATTGGTGACGAAGATAAGTTTTCCACAAATGAAAGTGTGAAATAATACTATCGTATCTTGAAGACTGTGGAAGGGTTAAAAAACGAACGGTACTTAACTCCCATACCCGTTTCAGTTCAAATGTCCTATATATCATAACTGATAAATTTAGCAATAAAAATCAATATGAAATATTCTATATTGAATGCCTTACTGGTGGTTACTACTATGCTATACCATGTAATACCATGCCAATGTACCATACCATACCAAACAACCATGCCGTACCATACCAATATATCATATCATACCATACAGTGTACAGTACCATATACCAGAAAGTACAGTACCATACCATACCATCATAATGCGTTGTATTATTAAGTTCATGGTGTTAATTTAACTCTAGCCATCAATTGTGGGTCTAATAAGCTTTTTTAATTACTTTCTGACATTTTCCGTTGTCGAGTTTGTTCACCCCTGGCTCATATCGGAAAAAAAAACTATCCTCATTTTCAGAATTCCATGAAATCCTTATGAATAACCAAATGAGACAAGGACGTGATGTATCGAATCCCTTGATAAAGACATCCAGTGCATATTCCAGGTAACCACGTTCTTTAGCTGAACCTCTGCAAGATGTTGAGCAATAGAGAGTTCAATGACCCTGCTATTTATATGATGAGTTATATAATAATGAGTTTATGAGTTTACAGTGTAATAACGCACATGTTTTATCCCATCGAAGTACTATGGGTTCTTTAAGCCCTCGTATTCGTGCTATAAAAACGTGGAATAATCTTCAGGATAATGTTAAGAATAAGCCTTCTTACTCTTCATTCAAAATGAATCTCCAAAATGAAATTATTTCTCACTATTGATGGATTTATTCTTGTGTATGTTTGTGATTAAGATTATTATAAAGATTGTTGGGATTGTTTATTAAGATTATTAATTTCAATTAGCGTCAATTCGATTATTTCATCATTGTAGATGTTATAACTATTAACTTTTCTTATTCTATTCTTAAGTTTTTCTCTCTTTTTTCTTTATGGGGAATCTCCTACTTTGTTAAGCCTTGCAGGCTTTATAGGAGACTTCCCGTCACATTGTAAATTGAGATAAAACAAATAAATATACAAAATACAAATGTAATGGACACTGCTTACTTCAAAGAGTTAAGATACAACTCATGCGGGTACACAGACATGCACATAGACTCACTCTTACAAGAGTTACCAGACCTGTCTTGATTCTGCGACTTATCATATAACTCTAATTCTTAGTGTACGGTACAAGTCTAATAGTGCTGAATAATAAAGGTGACGGTGCGGTTATTTTGTCTGGAGTTCCTTTCGATCTCATTG
Source organism: Apostichopus parvimensis (assembly GCA_000934455.1). Taxonomy (NCBI): domain Eukaryota; kingdom Metazoa; phylum Echinodermata; class Holothuroidea; order Aspidochirotida; family Stichopodidae; genus Apostichopus; species Apostichopus parvimensis. The sequence goes on from KN882226.1 coordinate 321,364, forward strand.
CTACTTAATAATAGTAGCCGGAGCACCACAAAATCACGTAATACTTCTAAGCTCATGCATCAGCTTGAATGACCTTTGTTAAACTTCACTTTCTGAACGATCTGAGAGTCGTGACTCAATAATCCTAAAGCCGATTATCTTAGAGGCATCCCCCCCCCCCCACCTCTCATTTCGTTGATTCCACAACAATTTGGAAGGGCAAGCTCCGGGCCCGGGTCAATTAGGGGACCGGGATGGGATTGATATACAATGAAGGATAATGTATTCTCATTTGCATAATGTAATATGATGAAGTTAAGGCAACGGAGTAAATCAGAAAGGGGGTCTGCATGGTCTCCATGGTGATATAAAATGTTGTCCTCGGATTGGCTGGATCTGGCTATAGATGACACCGCTAATGTATGTATGTATGTATATGTGATCTTCCCGCAAGCAGGAACTCGCGAAAGAAGCCATGGAGGCTTATAGACTCGCAAGCTGACCGAAGCCAATCTCTCGGCACACATCCAACTAACGTCCATTTAATGTCATACAATCTAAACTTAAAAAAAACCTTAGGATTGAAGTTTGATAGTGCTTCTACCTATACATCACACGAACGAAGGGATTACATGGAGTAACAGTTTGATTGCGTCATTGCACAGTTGCATCTCGAGCTACGCTACGATAAATCAAAGTTGCTTAAGTCGCATAATCCTATTAGAGTCAACATCAATCAGACCGAGTATTCTCCTATCTAAATAAAAGTGCAAAATAGCAACAGGAGAACATCTTTCTTGCTATGTTATCAAACCAGCATCTGTTTTTGTTGTCTGTGGCTTGAATGTTGACGAGCATGAATGGAAGTACGCGTGGTGCAAAAATCGGGTCGATTGAGGCAAGTTTAGACCACTTTAGGCCTCCCCATGGGCAGCGTACAAAACTTGTTTACTACTGAGTAAAAAGGTTTGTTTACAATTGACGAAAACCAGGGCTCTCATAGCAAATAATCTGCACGGTCATGATACGGAATATTGATAGTGCCAAGAATGGCGAACTATCCAGTGATGGGTAGCGTATAGTCAGTGAGAACTATCTAGACTTAGAGACCACATGATACTTTTTCGATTTAGTGTATTAGTCAATAGGCTATTAATAGGCGTATGCTACCTTAGATTCTAAAATTAAACGAGACTAGAGGGTTGAAGTTTGATAGTGATTCTACCTAAACATCACACTAACGGAGTGATTACATGGAGTAACAGTTTGATTGCGTCATTTTACAGTTTGATCTCGAGGTGAACGGACGTCTGAGACAGCCATTTTTCCTCTGGAAGTACATGTTTTTTGTGTGTGATTTATGATCTTTTATGATTTAATGTGTAAGTCAACGGGGCTATTAATAGGCGTATGCTACCTTAAAATGACACTAACGTGCCAGCCCTTTCTTCAGAGCGTGTGTACCTTATACATGCATTGCAGGGTTGTACAAACCACATTAGTTGGTGGGTTATTGCGTCATTGAGACATTTAGAGGAACTATGGATAGGGTTTACATAAACTAACGAAAGGAAGACGCAAGAATACATACATCACGTGATAAATTCAAGCTTTTAATGTTCTTGATGTTGTAATTGGAGAGACAGCAATTTTAAATTTAGTTTAAACCTCCTATTTCAAAACAAATATATCATGACCAAACCGAGTAATATTAAATCTCGCATAAAATAAAGAAAATGAATAACAAACCCTTTTGTTAGCCTATTCATGGACATTATAAGAAAACAATAGCCACAAATAATATATTTATTTTCTCATAAACGTTAACAATTGTTCACCTTCTCATAACAATGATGCTTCATCTAACTGCATGGTTAACATTGAAAACATTCACTTGTTAAAAAAAATGAGTTGCGCGATACTGTAAAAATTATTTCATAACTTGGACATTTTGATACAATTTGGACGATGCCAGTTAACAGGTGTCTTATCACAAGAAAGCCAAAACATCATTTCAACAGTTATTTAGAGAGATTCTGTGGGCATGTAAAACTATATGACGATGATACTAGCAGGGGTGGGCGGACCCAGTGAAGAGGCCCGCGTCAAAATGGGTTCGGTTGATTAAAGCAATCTATTATAACAACATTTAGCGTTTTGACGTGAATTTCTAATACGTTTTATCAAAACCTTCCAAATTAGTATAATCCAATATTATATTAGATATTGTTTGTTTTTTTCTTTTTACAAATGATAGTTAATTGGCGAAAACTTCTGAAACGTCTTCGCTCCAACACTTGTTTTCTTTTTAAAGTAATGTTAATTTCATACCAAAGGCAAATTAGACAAAATCCAAATTTGAACTTTTCTTAATTATTGATTAGAATATTTTTAACTATTCAATATAAAAAACTGCATTGTTATAAATATTTTAGCATCGACTATAGTCGATATTCACCGAAGAGTTCACTTCATCCAAAATCAACACAGTTTTTAAGCATAAAAAGTGAGTCTGAGTAAACTATCCACGGCAAGTCCAATTCCCATGGGCCTCATAATTCTCAAATTATTGTAGATGATAACCCTTTCCGTCCCCTATAATATAATCTCCTTATATTTAAATTGCAGACGGGTTCTACAATTATTAAAGAAGTTACTGAATTTACACATATTTACAGAAATTTTCATAAGCAATACAAAATTACAATACTCTCCCTATATATATCTTGACGTTTCTCATTTTTCTTCAGTTCATGAAATCGCTTCATGCCGCCCTCCACCCACCCCACCCACACTAATCGAGAACAAATGCATCACATTATCCTTCTTTATAGATGTTATCCGTTGAATATTTACGCAGCGTGTGGAATGTCTAGAACGCTGAGAGGCGCTGCAGCATAATGCAGCCAGGTCGCATAGGACGTTCTGCAGTTTCACACGACTGGCACTGTTGTTAGATAATCTTTAGTTCTTTGATATCGATTCAGCCTTGCTGCATAGGCTGTTGCAGCTGATGCAGCTTTTCCTTTTGACAAGGTGTATTGTTCACATAAACGTATCAATGACACGCAGTATTGCTGCAATAGGATTATTGAGCACTTTATGCTGATATTTAGTGAATCAACGAAATCTTCAATAGAAACTGTGTAGAAAAGTACATCAAAAGTATAAACTTCACACGAAGGAAGACACTTCGTAGTCAAGAAGTCTCGATCGCTGTACCATACAACGCACACAATTTCGACTAGGAAAATATCGCTCTCATCATTAACAGCATATGTAACTATTTTTTAACACTTTGACAGATCAAATCAGTTTGAGGCAGTTATTTCTCAGGGCTCTTGAGTATTCTCATTTTGAGAACGTGTTCGAAGGGCCTTCGAATGGGTGGACAAAATTCTTAGAAGTCAAGAAAACTCCCTCTGAAATTGATAGAATTATGCAAATTTGATGACAAATGGTATCAGCAGAGAGCATAAAACAAAGTTATTTATTTAATAATTGAATTTGTTTTTCATTCTTCAAATTCGAAAAATGAAATTTGCAAGAGTATATACGATCGTTTGAAGTTTTTGGCTGTGTTGATGATTTTGATGGAGGACCGAAAGAGGGTGGATAAAATAATCATATAAAGAAACAGAAACTAATGTTTATTTTGAAGAAGACTGTTCCACACACATATCCGTCATAATAGAAATCGTATTCACAAGAACAAAGATTGGCGAAGACTTATTATACAGGTTAGCTGTTTGTACTTTAAATTACAAGACGGTAATAGCTAATTTAAACAGAACATTGCTGGGAAACTATTAACGAAGTTTGAAAGAGGATAAAATTAATTGAATAGAATGGAATTCGAGTCACTACCCTCGAGTGACATGTTCATTATGTTCTATATTAAAACCACATTAGGCAGTCGATCTCGAGGCCGGGTCTAAACAATAATTTGTGTTTGTTTGGGGTTTTTTCATTACTAACGTGTAGTAATTAATCACACAATGATGTGCTTTACTACCAAAATATTGACTATTCGCGAGATCGAACGAATGGAAAATTCAGATCAAAGCAAAAGTGTCCCGTTCTTTGTTATTCTTTTAGTTGCGATGAAAACATCAATCGCATGCAAGCTTTCATCTTTTGGTTTGAATTCGCTCGATTTCTGCGAATGGGTCTTCTTCTTTTTTTCCTGTTTTTTAGTAATAGTACCAAAAACGAGAGGGAGGGATCGGTTAGTTTGTTTTAGCATGGAATGCATACTGGAGCTTCAGCTGAAATATTCGACCTTTGATCGGTGGCGGTACATAACAAATTTTATTCTTTCAAATACAATTCAAATAGTACTTCTTCAAACTTCCAGTTTCTTTTTCAGAAATAAAATACCTCAGATTTTGGAAAACCTAACGAAAACCGTGACTTTGATTCCTAGCTCATTACAAAGACCCTCCGGAGGACTTTTGGAGACCCATCCACACGTGAAAAATTCTCTCTAGCCATGTGACACATTTATTCATCTCACATGAATAATGTGCTTTATCCACAATTATTAATTATGCACATGTGAACACTTGACTCTATGCATGTGAAAAATTCAAAATATCAATGCTATCCATTCGCTACCAAGTCACGTGATCCGCTCAATCTGTCCACGGTGGTGAAACCACTCCATTCATACACAACATCGACTTGAAATACCCCGAAACATTCACCATCCACAATCGACCAAGTCATTTTTTTCTACATTAATGTGAACCAATCATCTTATTCATAATGTACCACAGACAAACTATGTCAACCGCGCTCACTGTAGTATATATTCATACAGATGTGAACCGCTCACTCTATCCAGGTGACATACTATGTCAGCCGCATTCACTGCAGTATATATACATATAGATGTGAACCCTCACTCTATCCAGGTGACACACCATGTCAACCGCGCTAACTGCAGTATATATATATAGATGTGAACCCTCACTCTATCCAGGTGTCATACCATGTCAACCGCGTTCACTGCAGTATACATACATATAGATGTGAACCCTCACTCTATCTTTTCACCGTTACCATGGACCAATGACACACATGTCAACCGTGCCCACTGTAGTATATATTCATAATGATGTGAACCGCTCACTCTATCCAGGTGACACACCATGTCAATCGCGTTCACTGCTGTATAAATTCATATAGATGTGAACCCTCACTCTATCAATGTATTTATTAGGGTTCGTGTCGTGCTCCTGTGCCATCCTCCTTTTATTGACATTATTCAGTTTAATTATGTCATACATATTTACATCAAACCACTGTAGGTCCCTCTTATGCGTTGATTATTTCATACGATGGATGCTTCTGGAGTCATATGTCGGTAATTGACCTAATTCAACAGAATGGATAGAATCAATTTAGAAGGCATACATTGTCACCGAAACATTTTCATTTTTAAAGTCGTTAAAAATAATCCCTACATATTTCATTGTTTCATTAAAGAAGTTTTTAACCCAAGCATAGAGCTGGTTTATTGACAGAGCTGACTAAAGGAGACGTAAGCAAAAATAACATCGCATAACAGACATGTAGACGAGCTGATGATAGAAGGTTCAGTAAACTCAGAATAGTTTACTTATATCTTAAACAAATTAAAGAAAAAGATTAAAGGAGACGTGAGCCATATACTTATGCGCAGAGAGATAGATAAACTGATGATTAAAGGAGATGTGAGCCCAAGTATTTAATCATTAAGATGACCACAGGTACTGGCAAACAGGAGTTGAATAAACTGGTTTCTCTGCAAGTTGTAATATTTAACATATCAAACAATATCAAAGAATTATATGCTGTATCAATGATCTTTCTTGTGAGAAATATAAATTTACCTTATAAGAAGGGCGGGGAAGCAGTTTTGAAGTTTATGTTGCAAAATAATAACAAAAACATGACAGCATAATAACATACACAACATGTCACGTGTCGACTGAAATTGTTCATCTTTTCATATATTTTGCCATATTTTTGTCACCAGAGAAGTACAGACAATCCCATTTAAACCAGACCGTGTATTCTGTAACATATATGGATTATACTTCCCAGGTTTCCCTAACCCCTGGAATCCTATATGGCCTATACCTTATTTTAATAAATCTTACATTTGTGAATTTATTCAATGCAGTAACTTCAACCTACTATAATACAATTAAATTTAGGCGTTTTTTCTTGGGGTTTTTTGGCGATTAGGACGAAGAAACATCATCAAACCTAGATCAATGAATTATTACAAATTATGATTTTTTTTTCTTCATAAAATTACTACCGCTGTTTGATAACCTATAGTCTTATAGAGACTGACGTTGCAGCTTTAAACCCCCTGGCGTTTCACATAGTTTAATCAGTCTACCCCCATCACCCCCGTAAAGTCCACAAAATAACAATTTGATCGATAGTTTAGACTGCTATCAATCAATCAATATGGTTCAAATGATAACAACTGTTAACAAACAATCCTTTTCTCTACGTCTCCAAAAGGCTTGATGACACATTAGTCAGGCACCAGTCGGCGAGTTTGAACACTCTTACATGTAAGCTGCCTATGAAAGAAACTAGTTTGTCATTTAGGCCCTATCCAATGTATTAATCTTTTATTCTATTTTATTTATTTGTTTAGATTACTTCTTGTCTCCAGACAAACGTACCTTCCATATATCACATATAGTTAACCTTTGCTTTTGTTAAACAATTTTTTGACGGTTGATATTCCAGAAATTTTTAATGTCCTGTCATTCTGAAAGTCAATTTTCTATTTAACTAATTCTTCTTAATCCTTCTTAATCCGATGCCTTCCAATCATTAGGTCCCGAGATCTAGTCACTCCAAGATTAATGTATGTCGTCCAGTTAAAGATTTGTTGACAATTGACAATTCATAATCATGGACGTTAAATGTGAATCTAAGAGACTGACTTCGGTCAGCTTGCGTCTTTGATAAGCCAATGATGGCTTCTTCGCGAGTTCCTGCTTGCAGGAGGATCTAAAATACATACATACATACATAATCGTTGTCACAAGTAACGGTACGATGTCCGCGTTCCATAATTAGGATGCCATTATAACAAAATACCAACTGGTTTAAGAAACTAAAACAAACTTCGTCTTGGTTCGAATTATTACAACAAATATATAATGATGAGAGAAAATACATCACTTCACTTAATTGACTATGTAAATAGGTCAAATACAAAATAAATTTACACTGTCAACATAAATATAATACAAATGAACTTATATGAAAACCAAAGGAGTGAAGAACCAGATTGGTCCCTGGGGACAACTATATCACTGGGCACGCTTTCTTTTGGACTCTTATTAATCATTAATGATGATATAATTAAATACATTGGCTGGGAAACGCATTTGCATATTTACTTCAGCAACTTGGCAAAGTTTTGCTTTTGTTCTCGTTTCTTTTCTGTCTCTATTTTTTTTCTTCATTGTTTTAAATAATAACACTTGCAGACGATAATTGAATGTTTAAGACCCCACCTTCATTCCCGGTATAGGTTTCGATTGGTTCTCGATTGAAAAATGTAAATCTATCATATTAATAAAAAATTGAACCTTCGATATAGTCAAGAACAGAAGTATAGTCTTATTGTTTCATTGATAATGTTAATTTTTCCATAAAGATTATCAGTTAGTTATGAATAATGTATTAAACCTTCCTCTTTATATCTTATAGTAATAGATTAAAGACAGTAAAATTAAAGTGGTTACTCCCCAAAATGTAAGAGGTACTTTCAAGAAATAAAGAAATTACAGAGAAATAACAAACTAAGATCTATAGCGGTCACAAAGAACAGTTTATGTCCTGAATTGAAGTAATCACATATTGTGTAAAATCAGGTATATTTCCGGCATTTAGTATACATTATACACACAAAAGAAAGTGACTTTTTATCATGAGTCTCCGAAAATGAACGGAAAACAATCAAATTCGGTGTTTGGTTTTGCGCTCACCACATCAAGTAGTAACCGCAATATGGCAAAAAGATAAGTTTGATATGTAAACATTTGAACAAAATCTATATACACTGAGCTGCGAAATCACCAAACTGATATATGAATTGAAATTAATGAAACCTCTGATATGATCATTTACAAATTTAACATTGCCGGCCAAAGTTTTTTATTATGATATGCTCTGCGTGGTATTCAGAACACTACTTTCCTAGACTATGAACAATAACAATTTATGAACAACAACTTTTATCTAGTAAACTGTTCTACATGATAAATCTATATCTGAATGCGATCGGTGGATGAGCACATCGGATCCGTGACATTGAAAACAGGGCAGAGGACCCTGGGGTCGTTGCAACTCACTTCCGACCCCAGAACCAAAATCAAAACATTTAGACTTGAAAACGGTGCACGCTGAGTGAAACGCATGCTCTACATGCAAGGTTGGGCTAGTAAGTACTAAATTTGTGTTAGGTTTCCAAACAAAGGAGTGAGGGTGTTTATTATTGACATTTCAATCCGGGTTACAAGAATCCCTACTAAAGATCTAGGTTTACAATTATGACCCTTGGGATCCCTCTTTAATCATGAAAACAGATGGAATTTTGACGTAAATAATTTGCAGTATAAGAAACATCAAGGCGATATTGTCGATTGTATTAACTTGAGTTGGATTGAAAAAATAATCAATTAATGAATTAATTAAAGCATTCCTTTTTGAAAACGTGCTTTCGTGGAGAAGTCGCCTTTTTCTACAAAACAGTGTTCTTTAATTGTAATGTCATCTTATCTCTTCACGAGGGCTTGTTTAACCTGATGAGAGTAAATGAAGGTTCTGGGATATTTGTGCAGGCTGCTATATCATACCCCAAAATGATGTTGGGTTGCAGAGGTACAACTGTTTCTGTTAATCAACAGTTTACATACTATGTGACATATACTTGGGTGAGGGGATACGAACAGTTTGTGATAACAAACTCTTAACATGCACATAGCACATAACATCGTACGTACGGGATACTAGGTGATAGTGATAACGTGCACATAGCACTTTACATCGTACGTGTGGGATATTATGTAATAGTGATAACATGCACATGGCGCATAACATCGTACGTGTGGGATGCTAGGTAATAATGGTAACATGCACATAGCACATAACGTCATATGTGTGGGAGACTAGGTGATAGTGATAACATGCACATGGCGCATAACATCGTACGTGTGGGATACTAGGTGATAGTGATGATGTGCACATAGCACATAACATTGTATGTGTGGGATACTACGTAATAGTGATAACGTGCACATAGCACATAACGTCATATGTGTGGGACACTATGTTATTTGAAACAACCATGTACTATGTTATGTACCATCTCATATTCCTATACATTCAGGTATCAAACCATTTAGTTGGGGCGATACCAATATAGTCATTTCTTTGCAGGGGGTGCCAGGTAAAAGCCACAGGAACTTGCAAACATTGTACCACGGGATCACACCTCAATTCAAGTAATGTAAACAAAAAACAAAATTTGGCTTTTTAAGCGAACATAAAATGTTAACATAAACTTAATAATATAATCATATATAATCATTTTGTAAGTTACTGTCAGTAACACAAAATCCTTTTGTACAACAGAAACTATGTCCCCAAGTGCTGTACATGTGATATATGGGAGTAAAGCACAAATCTAACACAACTGCTGGACGTGTTTCTTTTCCAACTGTTTCACGTATTCTAAAGATCTGAAACAGCTCTTTCAACAACAAACGAACAAGCTTACCAATTTAGGTCTTGCTTGAGATGTATTTTCTTTTCAAGATATGAAAAGAAAAACTGTTAACGAGCAGTGTTAAATAAATTGATCACATTGTCACTGAAAACTTGAAAAAACTAGTCAATCAATTTTGATTACCTAAGCCATTCCCAAGCCATTTTGTTTTTCATCACTTAAAATCGTGATATCTACTTCTGACTGATGATTTGTGTGGCCCATATTTATCCTCGACAATTGTATTTCAAGTTAAGAATGACATCCTAATCTGTTTTCCAGGGTAGTTTTACAATCCAGCCATGGTGCTGCATGATCTTGTGAAACTGTAAAATACATGAATGGGTTTCACGAAATACACACTGCAGATTGACAATTGAGTCCTCAGTCCAATATGTTCAACGAAACCAATTTGAAACATCTTCTATTTGTTTGTTTTTTGTGTTGTTTGTTTTTTGTTTGTATTTTGTTTGTATGTTCCCTCTATCTCTCTTTCTCAGTTTCCTTTTCTTACTGCAAGTTCTAATCATATGGAACATATTTCATGATAATTAACTTAAAACATAACTATTTGTTAACATTTAAGCATGATACCACAGCGCCAATGCTACAATGTCATACATAATTGTATATATAACAAAAGAAGGAACACACTTCCACCTATGCATCATCAATATTATGAAATTCAGTGAATTTCATTGACTACAGTATATGTGTACATTCCCTGCTTTGAGGTTTTTCCAAGTTATGTAACATAAGAACAGTGTTTGGCAAGTGTCAGCTAGAAAACCATTTTCTTGTCACAGTTTGACATCATATCACCCAATTATTTCATATATTCTCCACATATTTCTTTGATTTTTCTAGAATACACTGATTTTCCATCATTTACATAAATAAGTAAGTCCACTAATGACAAATGACCATTTTCATCCACTCTAATGCATAAAAGCTTTTTTGTGATCCAAAACTTTTGAGGAAAAAAAATGAAAAAGAAGACAATTTATTGTAGAGCTGAAGCTATCAAGTCATTTATGACGTAGCAAACAATAAGTGGGTGTTTGCCGTTTACAAATTGCACGATAAGATCATGCTTACGGAACCTCACCATATTCTAGCTGCCGATAATTACAAATATTTCCGTCAATTTTCTATCCGCTTTCTTCAGCCGTTTACGTCAAACTGCATTTTCATAAAGACTCAAGAATTATATTCATAGCACATAAGTTATCTTCTACTTTCATTTCTTTGTCCAAATGCTTAAAACCATGTTTTTTAAAGAATTATACTTATTAACTCTTGCACATACAAAAGAAACTGGAACAAACATTTTAATTTTAGGGAGTGACTTGACAAACGTATTTTTGCTGCAGGTTTGTGACTATAGGGATCAATTTATAATTTTGGAGGTGAATATAGAAAAGGTGTTGTATCAATAAGAAACGCTGTAGCAAGGATGAATTAATAACAGACAAGCAGATAAGCACACAAACAGACAAACAGTGCCAATTGTGTGACACTGCAGAGTACAATGGTAATGTTTCATGCAGCCCCCCCCCCCTCCCTCACCCTTAAACGTTTGACACAGTGCCTATGAAGATTTATGTGGTTTTACCATTCGCCATACAGATTTCTTGCCAAGGAATCTTTTTAGAGTGGAATTGTAGGAAGGATATTAATAGTGATCTTTAAGTTTACATCACTTTGCCAATGAGAGGATAATATTTGTTGCCTATGTTTATGATCCTGAGAATGGAAATAGCAAACTCCAGTTACTCAAGTCATCAGATTCACTCATTCATTCACCCATTCATTCACCCATTCATTCATTCATTCGTCCATCCATCCATCCATTCAATCATAAGGTCCCGGGTTCGAGTCACTCCAAGATTAATGTATGTTGTCCAGTTACAGAGTTGTTGACAATTCATAATCATGGACGTTAAATATGAATTTAAGAGACTGACTTCGGTCAGCTTGCAGCTTTGATAAGCCATTGATGGCTTCTTCACGAGTTCCTGCTTGCAGGAGGATCTAAAATACATACATACATTACTCTGATTCACTGATAACTCTGCATAAACAGCAACACCTGTTCTATGCTATGCAGAAGCCAAATATATAGTCCTTGTAAGCTGTTTACTTCTATGATGATCACAATGCTAAATAGGAGAATGTGACACCTATCAAAGGCTACCCCATGCATAGCAACAGATGGGTATACAGTACATGTACAGCATATTCCCTGCTGACACCTCTTGCAGGAATGAGCTGTTTTAGGAGAACAAAACACCCATTACAGGCTACCCCATACATAGCAACAGATGGGTATGTATGGAGCATTGGCTCCTTACATATGTGCAGTAGGCAGTCTTGTCAAAGAAACGACTACTAATGTATTCTGTAGCATACCTTCAGTGCCAATATGGTGTGGTAAAACAAGGCAAATATCTCCCAAAATATATCCCAAAACATCTGGTACCTTAGCAACAGATGAGAACCTATGGAATCATATTTGCTCCTTCCCTCATGTAAAGATGGCAGTCTTGTTAATATGAGACATCTAGAATGCATTGCATGGCAAAGTGCATACAGTACTACATGCCAATGACCTGGGACTATAAAAGTGAAAGAATTAATTTCAAATCATCAAACCCAAACGCACCCAAATATCTCTTTAAAACGTACACATTCCATGCAAGTGTAATCCCACTGTTATGACATCTTCATTATACAGGTTTTGTAGTGATGAGTCATTTAAATTATCACCCATCAACAGTTCCCCCAACACCCCCCCCCCCCCCCCCCGTGGTGTGAACATGTGAGAATATATTATATTCATATGCAGATCTTTCACAAGGGAGATTCCCCTATGACAAGCTCAACAAACTATAAAGGCTAAGTATTATAAACAGTTGACAACATTACAAAAATCAACACCCTGACCAAGGCATGTTTTGTCTGAAAATAATGGACATTACCATGATTAAGATATTATAAACATCTTTAAAGCTCATGGTTTATTGACACGCACAAAAGGTTAAATATGTGTTCCATTTTTGCCTTGTAAGTTGAGCAGAGGGATAAAACCAGCGTGTAAGATGTTTTCAAAAGTAGAAATCTCATAAGCATTCACAAAACAAAAGTGATTTAAGAAGAAAAAAAAAAGCCATCTTGTTTATCCTGTTTTACAGTAAAAACCAATGTTGACATAACAGTGATATGAAGATTGAACTACCATCTAAGAACCAGCACAAGAGGCTAAAGATCTTATCCACCGTAACTGCGAAATCTGAGCCTTTCAGTAAGAATTGCACATCAACAAATGCCTCCAGTGTTCTCAAACTGTATCTTTTCTTGTTTTTTTCCTATATTATGATCTTCAACT
>KN882226.1:362361-374333 GCA_000934455.1 Apostichopus parvimensis
GAGGTTCTGAGGGTTAACATCGACTCAATGTGTTATCATTGTGATAAACCCACAGGCGTCAACTAAGCTTCATTGTAATAGAAGAATACCACAGAAGTTCTGAGGGTAAATTATGACTCAATGTGTTATCAAGGTTTTTTATATCTGATGCAACATGTAAACTATGCAACCAAAATTGCTTAACTTAAAAGACAGAAAATTAGAAAAGAGAAATTATCAGCAGAATTTTCCTGGTTTCTTGGTACTGCAACAAAATCACGAATGTTTGGAATGTAAAATATCTTCATATTTGTTAAGATCAAAACTTGCTGTTTTAAAAGAAAACATAAACCAGCATTTTACGGCTAACAATCTTCTAACAAATTGTTCCAAAGTTATAATTCTTTTGTTTTACCTAAAATGCTCTTGGGAGATTAAACAAAGAACCTGTAGCATATGTATATGGGCAAATACACAGTAAAGGCCCATATACAGAACAAACAAACTACCACACATTGGAGCAAAGCACAAAAACATAATAATAACCTGTGCTTGATAAACTTTCTAAAATCTCAGCGTGCCTTAGAATAAAAACTATTTCATTGAATACAGAAAATTAAAAGTATTTTATGTCAGATAGTATAAATAATAAAGTTTTGGAATATTTAGTTTCAAAAAAAAAAAAAGGATTTTTTGCCGAGGAAATGCCATGAGAAGAATTGAGGGGAGCATATATGCAACAGCAGCAATGTTCACAAAAAAAATGATGATTTGATTTAGGATTGCTAGCGATTCGTAAAGGGAGATCAACAGACCTGAGATATTTATCTCTCCCACCGACGGCAAACTCGTTTTTGTTGGATGGGTTGATATGGATGGTATAAAGTGGTATTTTCTTCACTCCTTGTTTCACTGTTAGGGCTCTATCAGAAATAAAGAAAACAACAACAACAACAACAAATCGTAATAACAACTGGACCTCGATACTAGCAGTAAAGGTGAATAGCATGTAGTGTTGTAACGATATGGGGATTCCCATATCAATTTCCTAGCCAAATTCCTCTTTTTTTTTTCAAAACGATATCACAAAATATTGGCAAAATATGAAATCCTATCGACAGTGTCGTTGGCTCTGATTGGTCGGTTATGTTGACGATGGTTTCAATAATTGTTACTTTCGGTTTTTTGACACCCTAAAGTGTTATATTTTTTACTAATCGGCATCGGCCCGATTGTGAATTTAGGCAATAGACAAATTTCCAATTATGAACACGGTCAGGTCAAATAACCAGTTTTTACACCATTTCATTTGGTGAGATTTTCAAAAGATATCGTATGCTAAAGTTCATATCGATATATGCAAATGATATCACAATATCGTTGCAACACTAATAGAAAGGCTTCACTTTAGAGAATAGAATATTTAATTATCTAAACCAGGGGTGGCCACATATATTGATATTGTACACAATCCACAGGCTTCGACACATCAGGATGTAACATCAGGAGGGCGTTGTGGTCAAGTGGTTAAGGCAGTGGACTTGTGATCTAAAGATTACAGGTTTGAGCCCTGGCCAGATCATTGCTTTGTGTCCTTGGGCAAGGCGCTTTATCTCCATTGCTTCTCTTCACCCAGGTGTATAAATGGGGACTTGCGAGGTAACTTGTAAATATAGTTGCAAGCGCCGGTTTGTGGCTGCACCCTATGGGAAGTCCCCCAGGGGACACATGGTTGTGGTGCACTGTGGTGCCCCAGGAGAGATTGATTGAATTGTGCACACTTTGGTGTGTAGGTGTGTCAAGTTACCAATGACCAGAGTTGTAAAGTCGTGTGAGAAGGCCTTGGCCCTGAACAAGACTGTAAACCTAAATAATAAAATAATAAAATAAAAAAACAACTCTCTGTGACAAAATGGGAAACATTTCATTAAATGGAAACTAAAAAAATATCAGGAAGGTTTTCATCTTCACAATCTAATGGAGGTGGCAATGTATCCTATCGCAAGTACGCCCTCTATATATAACAACCTCCTAAAAGTTCCATGCTTATTTGTTCAAAGATCTAGTGAAATTCAATCAATTTTTTCCCCAATGGGAGAGGAACATATTGTAAGCAACCCGGTGAAAGTAACATGTTTAAATATCGGTTTTGAAATATTAAAACAACGGAAAATTATCAGCTTGTACCAAAAGTGAACCTGAAGCAAATAGGTATGATGTCATATTTCCACAATGACAGCAAAATGTTTTGTTTTTATATTTTCATTTTTTATCTTGGATTGGACAGGGGGTTCCAACTTCACCTAAGAGGATGATAATAACATACAAATAGCTGTGCCACATTTGTATATTGATGTATCCCAGCTTTGAGTAGAGCATTTAATGTCAAATTTGAAAGAAAAACAAACAAATTTGTCGATTTTATGACATCACACCCGTTTGTTTCAAGTTTCACTTTCCGGAAAAGAATGTTTCAACTTTTAATTTTCTCATCTCGAAAACGGTACGGTAGAACTAAATGTTAATTTCACGGGGTGCTTTAGAAGTAGATCCTCTTTCATCAGTCCAAGAAAAATGTTAACCCGAAATATTCTTGCAACTACTCACTTTGTTGGTTTTGCTTCCCTAAGGTCAACATTCCACACCACAGCATCTTCACCACAAGACATAAAGATGACCGGTGAAGCCACCTCCAAGCCCAACTATGAAAGGTAAAGAAAATTACAAATGAGATAATGATTCATTATCCAATGCAGACTATAACAGACTCCTATGGTCAGTAATTTGTTCATTATTACATGAACAAATTACAATAATAAAACAACACTGTTAGCAAACTGCTTATATCCAATAAAGAGCCTGTGTAAGAGAATGTGTAAATGTGAGAGGGCCTGACGTTTCGGTCCTAGCAGGATCTTCTTCAGAGGCTGAAGAAATCCTGCTAGGATCGAAATGTCAGTCTCTCTTACTTTTACACATAAACAAATTACAACTCAAATAATTACTATCAGTAGAAGGCTGATGGTTTGGAAGTCATAACAGAATGTATAGCCTTTAGGACTGGTGTATTTCCATGACGATAGTGGAAGAAGTACTGTATACTGCCTATAAAATGCTCTTCTTTATAATTATTACAGTCCACATGTAGCTTATTCCATAACACTTGTTTTCAATCTTACTCTGGCCAGCAGGGTCTCCATCCCACAACCACTCATAATGTTCTATGCTATGTTTCATTGCTGCTTATATGCCACCGCCTTTATCCACTTATACCTAGCACTGGTTAAGAAGGTTAGTATGATTGAAACCTTAAGTCTGTTTTCATTTTGGTTCACTTTGCAGAAGGTCGGTCCAGCAGTAATGGAAGGGTCCGTCTAGTTTCAGTCTGTGTTCATTTCAGTTCACTTTTGCAGAAGGTCGGTCCAGCAGTAATGGAAGGGTCCGTCTAGTTTCATTGTGTCCTTGGTCTGTGTTCATTTCAGTTCACTTTTGCAGAAGGTCGGTCCAGCAGTAATGGAAGGGTCCGTCTAGTGTCATCGTGTCCTTGGTCTGTTTTCATTTCGGTTCACTTTTACAGGTCGGTTGGTCCTGCAGAGGGATCGAAACATCCATTTGTTTGTACAATTTAACTGTGACCTTAGTCTGTCTTGGTTTCAGTTCACACGTGCGGTCCTGTAAGGATCGAAACATCAGTTCTTTTACTGTACATGTTTATATCTGTTTGCTCTGCAGACCGTATTAACTTACCTTGTGAGCCGGTGCTTTATGTTGTGCTACCCTCTTGGTTGCCTTGCAAACTCCAGTACTGGAGAGTTCACTGACCCGTACTTGACCATCTCGGGCACAGCTGACCAGGGTAGTATCACCGCTGTTTGGCATGAATTTAGCCTGCAATGTGAAAATTATGATTCCGTGGAAGGGAAACTGCTCGTTGTTCATGAATATAAAATGTTGATTAGAAGGAACAGGTACAGTATTAACTTTCTACGATCATGATATATTTTTTGATCATTATGGGATAGATATATTGGCTTTCTTTGCTTTCAACTACACATCAGAGTTTACAAGCCGGCAGCACACTGCACCCTCTTCACCCCCTCCCCCCCCCACCCAGAAAGCAACCCCACTTAACTAGACAGCTGTTACAAGCAAAAAGGGGTCAGTCATGCACTGTTCTGAAGACTATGGCCGATTGTGTCTATGTCAGTTTATAGTAGCATCGAGTCTAGTCAGGGAAACAGCCGTTCAGGACTAAATATATACTTAGTTTTACAGCAATGTCACAAACCACCTGTAGGGAAATTCATTTTTCATGTGACCTAAAGGAGTTTGAGATCATCATAAATACATTACTAAATCCTTAATATCACAACCCACCTGACCTCAACCTCCCTCAACCATCCCACCCAGGAAAATAGTAGTTTTGTCAGCATTTATAAATAGGGTCCACTCAGCAACATTACTATCACCTTCTACCTTAACCAGCAACTTTCACTGACATTTTATGGTACATTCTTAGAAAAGGGAAAAAGAATAATATTGTGTCAAGATCAGGAAGTGGCCAGACCAAGTGATATCAAAGTTGACAACGACAGATGGACACCTTCAAACATTTCTCCCTTTGAAAGCTTCAAGAAATGAGACATTCCTAATGGCCCAGTGCTAGTTATCACTTTCTCTATAAGGGTGCAAAGATAGTGAGGGAGGGGGGGTGCTTTCAACCTAAGACAATAAGAAGCCTGGGATGCACTCATCACCCTTTGTGATTAGATTCACGGTCCACAAACTACCAGCATGAGTTGTAGGAAAATTTTGTTAGGACAGAGGGATTCTTCCAGATATCTACCTCCAGTAACTGGAGGATGCTGACTAACATCCATAGACCAAGCTAGCTTTCATGCATTCTCAGCTTCGATTCTGAGAGACAGGGGATCCGTGGGGGCTTTCATGCATTCTCAGCTTCGATTCTGAGAGGCCGGGGGTCCGTTAGGGCTTTCGTGCATTCCCAGCTTCGATTCTGAGAGGCGAAGGGGTCCGTGGCTTTCATGCACTCTCAGCTTCGATTCTGAGAGGCGGGGGGTCCGTGATGGGGGCTTTCATGCATTCTCAGCTTCGATTCTGAGAGGCGGGGGGGTTTGGGGGGGTTCATGCACTCTCAGCTTCGATTCTGAGAGGCGGGGGGTCCGTGGGGGCTTTCATGCATTCTCAGCTTCGATTCTGAGAGGCGGGGGTCCGTGGGGGCTTTCATGCATTCTCAGCTTCAATTCTGAGAGGCGGGGGGGTTCATGGGGGCTTTCATGCATTCTCAGCTTCAATTCTGAGAGGCGGGGGGGTTCGTGGGGGCTTCGTGACGGTGCTCACTCCTCCTGAAAGCTACTGGCTCATGGATCAAATGGTCCTCCGACCCACGGCCACATGTGAATGCTGATCCTTCCCTTGTTTCTCAAATTACGGTATAAATATGCACTTACCTGGAAGACATTTCTTTTGTGGCCACTGTCGTACACCAACACCGGGTCCTTCTTGGCCCAGTCCCAAACAGCTATTTTAAGGTCGTCGCTGCCGCTGGCCAATCTGTCTCCGCACTGGTTAAAGTGCAGAGTGTTCACGCACCCTTCATGGGTGTCCAGAGCACAATACTGTTCAAATCTTTGAACCAGTCCAAAGTTGCCTATTGCTTGGTGGCTAAAAGCCCAAGGTGTCTTATATTCGCCGCACTGCCGCTTGAAGTGGGCGTGCACTGGATGCCACAGGGGTGGCGGGAACTCTTTCTCCAGCAGGTTATCTTCGAAGGCAGTGTCGTCGTCATCTTCATCTTCTCTCTCTTCATCTGCCACGTCGTCCGTGTCATCCTCATCCTCATCGCTCGACATCAACACATTTCTACGGATTCTCCTCTGCTTCTTCTTAACTTCTAATCGATCTCCTTCTGCACCGATTTCATCCGGTACCTGTGCTCCCCCTTCACTGTCATGTTTCTCCCCCTCTGAAACAACTTCTGCACCCCTAGCCTCCCCTCCTCCCTTGGGATTAGTCTTGTCCAATTCAATCCTTTCATCATCTTCGTCTTCATTCATTTTGTCTTCCTCTCCTGCTATCTCACTTTCACTACAATCTGCCTCATTTTCTCTACATTTGTCTCCAGCTTCACAGTTTAATAACAGACCGCTTCCAGTGTTTTCCAATCTGCATGTGTTAGTTTCGCCGTTCTTTTTGCTGCGCAAATTATCATCGGAATTTGGGACAGTCTCGCCTCCTGGATCTTCATCCCGCATCTGTTCGGCATCTCGGTCGATGTCATCTTCATTTCCTACTTTGCCATCATCATCATCCTTGTTGGATGTGACGTCTTTATCAATACTTCCATGTTTTGCCCTCGCACGGAACTGTTGCCTCATCTCAACGTCGTTTTTATCATGATTGTTCTCTGTTTGGCAGTTCTTTCTCTCTGCCATGTTGCAATTCAGATCATCTCTTGATTGCTGTAACTTCTATTTCCACAATGTCCACAGAGCCAAATTACGAGCTGAAATGGAAGAAAAATAAAACTGAAGGGGAATTAAGTTTTCCAACGACACATGCTACTATATACAAATCTAAAAGTGTACAGAGCCCTGTCCCGTTGATAGATATCGAGAGGATACAAGTCGAATATTTATGTCTCAGTGATGTTTCAGTTCAATGTTACGATGTGAAACCTCAGAAACAATACCTAAATGTATGGAGGTTATGTTGAGCAGCAAGGCTAACAGTTTAGTAAATGATTTTTGGAAGGAGTTTGCATCCACCTGTGCTATATTGTTCTATCTTCTGGTAAACACAGGTACATGACTGTACAATGTTAAGCAGCCATTCAGTATGTGCATGCAGGAAACAGCTAAATGTCTTAAACCACACACGACATGTTGGTTGGCTATCCAAGTTTACAGGCTTCTACGTCTTTTGCATGTCATCATCTATGGGTCCCCTTGACCCAAAGCTCCATCGCCCACCCTCCATCCTTCCGCCAAATTCCCAAGCAGTCACCATGAGCTTTGTGATCTTACATTCTGGATCTGATCCCCATGATGATCTTGAGTAGGGGATCCCATCCTGATCTGATCCACTGCTGTTTTCATGTTTGAGCAAGTCCCAACCCCTTAGGCCTAGCTCAGAATTTTTTGATCAATTTTCCTGTTTTTTCTTTTGTTGTAAAGTGGGCAGGGGAGGGGAGGGACAGGTTTTCATTCTGCTAGGCCCACTGTTACACAATGCAGAGTCTAGGCCATCAAATTTGAACATTCTGAAGCTATCGAAGTGTCATGGTCAATGATTCAGTATGGACATGACAAAATAACTTACTGAAGCCTGAAGGACATAAAGAATGCCCCAATATTTACTTACGCTATCACATATCGTAACTTAGGCTAGGCCATCTTCTTTTGCATGTTACTTCCAAACATGGGCCTTATCAGTACTAAGACGTAGGATAAGTGCTCGTAGCCTAACTTTCGAATTACAGTTGATGGGCAACGTTACTGAGACTAGGCCAAGGCCCTAAAATAGGCCTAAGTTCTTGTCTAGCCTATGGCAGGACTACGTGTTTCCTTAAATTGAAAGAGGACGGATGTTGTCTAAATTCATAATTATTTCGGTGGCGGCAGCATGTATATCAGTTTTACTACTGCAATACAATAACTGATTATTTTAATATGCTGGCAGTGTGAAAAAAGAAACAGTAATCACCAGGAATTGCTCATCTCTAGTCCCGCAGTAGTTGCAACATTAAACATTTCTTTTCCTTTTAACTGAGTTATGTTTGTTTACATCTTTTGTTTTTGGGAGAGCGCCCTCTAATATTATTTTGTGATAATCTTTCTTGGATCATTTTTTAACACGCATGTCAAGCTGCTAGTGGTATAAGTATGGAACGCCAAAAGGACCACAGGTGGCGCTGCTACCATAAATATGAGGTGCTACTACCCTAAACTCGAGGTGCTACTACCCTAAGCAGGAGGTGCTACTGCTCTAAACAGAAGGTGCTACTACTCCTAAGAGACGACGCTGCTGTAAAAGCTGCCGCTACTACTCTAAATAGGCGATGCTACTATGCTACTACTACAGGTGGCGATGCTACTGTAAATTAGTGGCGCTACTACCCTAAACGGAAGGTGCTAATTATTGGTGAGGGGTGAATGAGCTGGTTAGGAAAGGGGTTGTGGGGGGGGGGGATGAAATGAAGTAACGTCACTGTTTGCACTTAAATGTCCTGTTGGTAGTGAAATATATTATCAGCGTATGGCAGTTTTCGGTACCTAATTACGATAAAAAAAAAAAATACAAGGTTCTGGCGATGCTATTTAACCATGATATCCGTTAAAATCACTCGCTAGACTATTTAAGTTGGTAATTTAAAACAAAAGAGGTCTAAAATGTGTATGTCTGATATAATTTAGGTAGGAAAATACATCTTTGTGAGAGGAACTGAGACGATCCAGTATGCAATGAAAGAAGGGGTAGGCTATACCTGACCCTACGGTCGTACAAGGGAAGTACCATATAGGTACATTAAAAAAAATGGTGCATTTGAGGCATATGACTATAAATAAGTTTATAATAGGTCTAAACGCAAGGTTGAGCTAATAAATACTTAGAAATGGGCTGGTTCTGGTTCGAACACCAAAAGGACCACAGGTGGCGCTGCTACCCTAAATAGGAGGTGCTACTACCCTAAACTCGAGGTGCTACTACCCTAAGCAGGAGATGCTACAACTCTATACAGAAGGTGCTACTACTCCTAAGAGACGACGCTGCTGTAAATCTGCCGATACTACTCTAAATAGGCGATGCTACTATGCTACTAGTACAGGTGGCGATGCTACTGTAAATTAGTGGCGCTACTACCCTAAACGGAAGGTGCGAATTATGGAACGCCAAAAGGACCACATGTGGCATTGCTACCCTAAACAGGTGGTGCTACTACCCTAAACAGGAGGTGCTACTACCATAAACAGGAGGTGCTACTACCCTTAATAAGAGGTGCTACTACCCTAAACAGGAGGTGCTACTACCCTAAACAGGAGGTGCAACTACCCTAAACAGGAGGAACTACTACCATAAACAGGAGGTGCTACTACCCTTAACAAGAGGTGCTACTACCCTAAACAGGAGGTGATACTACCCTAAACAGGAGGTGCTACTACCCTAAACAGGAGGTGCTACTACCCTAAACAAGAGTTGCTACTACCTTAAACAGGTGGTGCTACTACCCTAAACAGGTGTTACTATCATAAACAGGGGTCGATCTATTCGTAACTACGACCCGTTTCCAAAGAAAACTGCAGTGAAAGATAATGCCATTACAAATCTGCTGGTTATTCTTTAGTGGATACGTACACCTGCCATTCGGCCGTATTAAAGAGATACAATGTTTCAAACAAAGGTTAATTTTCAGCCGCTTAACATATATGAGAACAGTTTAATGGATACAATTTTCTGGACGGAAGTCAAAATGATTGCATGAGAAACAAAAGACAAGGCTCTTTCAACCCGTCTGCTAGTACAATGTTAAGTAAAACTAGATGCAATACTCTTCGTGCCAAATTTTACCTGCCAAAGTTATAAGAGAAGATCAACGTACTTGTTTGTTATGTGAAAATCCTTTTACTGATTGCGTGCTACATTCAAAATTAACTGGTGAAAGTTATATCGACCGGGAAGCTGTTGCTAGTTGCCGACCATTCCTGTACAGGCTAACAGAATAACATGTATAGAATTTGTGTTAGGTATTTCTATAATTATTTTGGTTTGTACGCTCATCATGAGATTACGTAACTATACAAGAGTGACAGACCAAAGATGTTAAGTACCTTTATTTTCCGTTTAGAAAAGAAAGAAGATATAAAATAGAGTCGATCCAAAACAGTGAAGCTGGCTCCCCCCCCCCCCCCCCCCCAATTTTGCCGGGTAAGGGTGATATCACAAGTATATCTAGTTTCGCCATCTGCTTGTGTTCACGGAATATGGGATCGAAAACATCCTGAATTGAAATTGCACTTTACACTCATTGGAATTTTTTTTTCACAATAACAAGTTCATATTATTCGAACGGCAGGCTGATAGCAGTAGGAACTGAGGTAGAAGTAATGGGGTTAAGTATACCCCCTTAAAATACAAGCCTTAACAGAGAATTAAGGAAATTCATTCCCAAATTTTCACAAGTGTACAAGCGCACAAGTGCACTGTGGACACTGTGGACGGTGGTGCACACTGTGGACGATGTGGACTGGTGGCCCCCTGTATATGCTTCAGTACACGGTGGTGCACCTCAGCACGCTGTAGACTCGTGGCCCCCTGTATGCTTCAGTACACTGTGGTGTACCTTAGCACGCTGTGGATTGGTGGCCCCCTGTATGCTTCAGTAAACGGTGGTGCACCTCAGTAACCTGTGGACTGGTGGCCACCTGTATGCTTCAGTACACGGTGGTGCACCTCAGCACGCTGTGGACTGGTGGCTCCCTGTATATGCTGCAGCAGACGGTGGTGTACCTTGGCACCCTGTGGACTGGTGGCCCCCTGTATGCTCCAGTACACCGCGGTGGTGTACCTTGGCACCATGTGGACTGGTGGCCCAATGTATACTCCAGTACACACGCATTTAGTGAGTACACACAACTTTAGTACACACTAACATTGAGTACATGCGTGCTTTAGTACCCTAGCTGTGTACCCCACAATACAATACAGTATACCACAGTACACCACAGGACACTACACCACAGTGCACAGTATCCTTGATCAATTGCGAGATACAGGAAGGTACACGTACAATACAAACAAAATTGTAGCAGGAACGATGAGATTAGGCCAAAGCTGTTATTACTTCAAAATTACAGTAAACAACCTCACCTAAGCTATCCTAAAAATGTAATAAGATATCGAAACTTACAAAAAATGTACTTCACTGAATAAAACCGTTAAAATTTCTCTTTTTTAAGTAGCAGTTAAATGATTATGTGTGCACGCTCGCACGTGTGTTCAAAACATGTATTATACGTTGGTTCGTAACTATATGCTTAATTATGATTAACCTATATTCGTAATCATTACAATCACACATTAGATACAGAGTAGTATCGACTCATGCTTAAGGTGGCATACTCCTATTAGAGTTTATATCCATCCGCTCGATTGTTCTCCTTCAGGAAAAGTGCCAAAAAGCAGCAGGAGAAAATCTTTTTTTGACATGTTATCAATCATGACCTAGTTTGTTGTGGCTTGGAAGTAAATGTGGTGAAAAGACTGGGTCAATTGATGCAATTTTAGACCCCTTTAGGCCTCCTAGGAACAGCGTACGAAAATTGTTTACTACTGAGTGAAGAGGTTTGTTTACAAGTGACGAAAACTTCCGGCTCGGATAGCAGAAAATCTACATGGTCATGATACGGAAAATGGAATTTAGTGACCACATTACTTTTGTGATTTAGTGTGTAAGCCAATGGGGCTTTTAATGGGCGTATGCTACCTTAGAGTAGTAGCGACTCCATTTTGGAGTAGCACCTTCCGTTTAGGGTAGTAGCGCCACTAATTTACAGTAGCATCGCCGACTGTATTAGTACAAGCATCGCCTATTTCGGAGCCGTATATACGGCTCTGGCCTATTTAGAGTAGTAGCGCCACCTTTTTACAGCAGCATCGTCACTTAGGAGTAGTAGCACCTTCTGTTTAGAGTAGTAGCACCTCCTGTTTAGAGTAGTAGCACCTCCTGTTTAGAGTATTAGCACCTCCAAATAAGAGTAGTAGCACCTCCTGTTTAGGGTAGTATAGCACCTCCTGTTTAGAGTAGTAGCGCCACCTGTCGTCCTTTTGGCGTTCCATATATAAGTGCATCATTCGTAGAAATTCAACGCAACACGTTCTCAGAAATCTTGAACGTATAGTATTTAACCGTTCACGACGCATTGACAAAGCTGTTCGTGTCATGAGATAATGAAAAGGCCGATATCGCTAATGGG
>KN882226.1:375775-385933 GCA_000934455.1 Apostichopus parvimensis
TCTCTATGTTCCGACGTCTCTATGTTCCGACGTCTCTATGTTCCGACGTCTCTATGTTCCGACAATTTTTTTGGACTCTAAGTTTTTTTTTACCAAAATTTTTGACCAACATGTTTTCGGACCAAATTTTTTTCGGACCCAAATTGTTCGGGCAAGCACTATTTGGGTCATAACAAACTTTGGGCCCTTTTTATTCGTGAAAAAAAATGGTGCGTCCAAAAAAATTGAGTCCCCCCAAACAAATCAGGTCAGAAAAAGTGTGGGTCCAAAAAAATTGAGTCCCCCAAAAAAAGTGGGTCCCAAAAATTTGGGTCCCAAAAATTAAGTCCCCCAAAAAAATTTGGTCCGAAAAAATTTTGGTCAAAAAAAATTAAGAGTCTAAAAAAATTGTCGGAACATAGAGACGTCGGAACATAGAGACGTCGGAACATAGAGACGTCGGAACATAGAGACGTCGGAACATAGAGACGTCGGAACATAGAGACGTCGGAACATAGGGATGTCACCCCGTTTACAGCACTGAATTGAAACGATATTATATGTATACTTTACGTGCTCCGTGTGATAACATTGCCATAAATCAAGAGAAAAATAAATAAATAAAAATCACATTTTAACTTGTTCAAATCTTTAATCTAATCGAGTATGTGAGGTGGGTGTGGGGGGGAATCGTTAAATATGTGATACGTGTGACGTGAGAAATTGAGATAATAAATTCCCACTCGTTCCAAACATGTGCAATACTCTGTATTGTCTAATTCGTATCCAATAAACTACTTTTCAATTTGAATTTTCAAATTTTCCCGGACACGAAGACAATACATAGTATTGCACATGTTTGGAACGAGTGGGAATTTATTATCTCAATTTCTCACGTCACATACGTCATCAATGGAATAATATGTTTCTAAGGTGCTTGGAAAATTGTAAGTCGTTGATTTCTATAACATATATAAACCCGCGGTGTGTCTCCAGGCTGTCATTATTGTTAATTGAACGTTGAAGGAGCAGTCCATGCATATTTTAAAGCTGAATGGATATCTTGAAGAGTAGTACGGCACCATGAAAATTGCATTAGCACGTAGGTCCTACTTTTTTTCTTGGGCTACTAGTAATATCATAATAAATCCTGCCTTCATTCGTTCGGCGTTGAATGATGTTATAACAATTTTTTTTTCATACAGCCGATATGGCCACAATAACTTGAACCGTGTTGACTTCGGACAGACTTACTTTCTATTAACAAAATACAAGGAAAATGTGGTCAAATGTATGATTGCTTGTTGGGCGTTGGCGGATTTCCCCCGGTCCTTTCCTTGATATACTGCGTTTTATCTCATTTACAATATTTCACACGCAAATGTTTGTCGATTTGACAATTTGCAGAAACGTAACAACTTTAATTGTCGCTATTTCATTTCGAATATTGCGTTGCAAAAATGATTAGTTCTCAACTCAACAGCTAACATTTTCTAAATTTAAATCCATAATTTCATAATAACCTAAGTTATTCATTATTTTCTAAGCAATCTTTAGAATGGGGGGAAAATGACGGGAAATTCCCCACACAGCTAGAGCACGCGGGGCCTAAACGTTTTCTTTTCTCTCTCTATATGTATGAATTGGTGACCTTATGATCTCTCTATCAAAACGAGCCGCGTGGAACGTGGTAAACAGATGTGTGGGTTCATGGATTATGTAGATATGTCGTAACTATACTGCAATTTCTATGGTTGTTACACTACACTAGACATCAGTGAACGCCTCATACGGTAGTGACGTAGTATTTGTCTGCTGTGAAAACTAGCGCGTGGTCGCCTACGCTGTCGCGGTTACATTTTTCATGTGTGCACGAGTTTCACCTCGTTTCCTTGTTTGTGGAGAAAAAGGGTTTGGTTGTCGATCATCATGGCGGTTATGACGGACAAGTTGGTGTTATTTTCGATATTTTTCACTGTTTCAGGTAAAAAAAGACAAACTTGATTTCATTATTTTGTCGAAAAAGAATGTTTGCATGCAGGAGCCTTGTATGTAGGATTATTAACTGGGAAAAGACAATTGATTTCAAGCATTCCCTAAACAAAGACCACGCTGCACACGACACGTGTGTTTTGAGCATATGGTTTAGTGCCGTCTGCAAATTACTGGTCCATACGTCAAATACGACCAAACGTTCTGGGCCCGGGAAGGATAAAAGTGATTTTTCCTACATAGTTTCTATTATAGATTGGGCCTTTTAAATTTTAAGCGTCACATACTTAGCCTAATTAAATGCCATTGCATTTTCCAGAGTGTGGACTAACGTTAGTTACTAAGATAGGCCTACATTTATGTCACGAGTTAGTCTAACAAAAAAAAAATGTATGTTCTAAATTGTAATGTAAATAAACTAGGCCTAGGCTAGTTATACTTATAGGAACTTAGGGCTAAGTAACACTGAAGATTAATATTACCCTACTGTTAATTTCTATTTGAGTTAGCAAGTATTTTAAGAGGGTTCAGTGATCGTGATGTTCATTTAAGTGGGAAGAGTGTCCTCATGCAAACTGAATGATTTAGGATTTTTACATTTTGCCCAATGCAAACATGTTTCACAATGTATGGAATTTTTTGTATGAATTCTTTGCTAGAGAGATTTTTTGGAAAACATTTGCTCATACTCATATTCATACCTAAATACATATAGTGATGATTGCTTTTCCATGTTTTTCTTCCTTGCTGTAGTCTTTAAGTTTGCTAGTTCAACTTACAGTTGTAACGAACGCGGAGATTTGATTCAAGTTATAGACGTTGAGGACTATCAAGTTTGTGACTTCATACCTGACTGTGCTAACGAAGCTGATGAGTCTAGTTGTGGTAAGTAATGTTCAGTCAACATTTGAGACACTTTACTTGGTGGGTCTTCCACAAGACAATGCTGGTCCCCACTTACCCCCCCGGTTAATGTTATCAATCCACCCAAATGTAGCCGAGAAACCAAATTTAGATTTACACTTGAACTTCTATGATACAATGGGTATGGTATCTTTATTAATGATTGCTGATTCGTACTAGGTCAGAACGGCTACCTTACATCTCCTTACATCTATCTCTTTGTGTTCACCCTGCTCATTAACCTGTCTGTATTCTGTGCGTGTTTTTGTCCCGTCTGTTACTGTTACTTGTCATTTAGCCTCTGAAGAAGATCCTGCTAGGATTGAAACGTCAGGCCAACTTACTTTTACACAGGATCAAATAGGGACAGAGTATTTGAGAGATATGAACAGGTTAATTATTGCAAATAATGAGCTTGAAAAGTGAAGTAGGAGTATTTTAACGTTCATTTGGTCGCTAATAGGAAGCCAGTGAAGTTCCTTCAAGAGTGGAGTTGTATGGCAAGCTCTCATCTTCCTTTCACAAATGCGTGCCACAGATTTGAATCTTCTGAAGTTTCTGTATGGATGAATCTGACAGGCCAAAAAGTAAAAAAAATGGGGAAGTCTATTCTGGAGGTCACAAAAGCATGAATCAGTACTTTGCAAGTTTTATTATCGAGATATTTAGGTAATAGGCCGATGTTCCTCAATCGCCAGTTGGCGAAACGACAAAGATATTCAATATGTTTCTCCACTGTCAGATTTTGGTCAAAACCAGCACCTAACTTTCTGACATTATTTGATGCATATAAGTTAGGCCATCACTGACATCAAAGGGGGAAAAATTCAACTTTGGCATGATCGGCCTTGACAAACATAGCATGTAGTTTGATAATCAGTGACACAATGGTACTATTAATGTAGACTCTTTCAGAGGGTGCACCTTTATGTTATAATTAACTTCAAGAGAAATTCTGAGACTGGTGCCTTGTGTTGGTCAAAGTAGACCTGATGGTTGTTTGGTGACATACTCTAGCATATATACGTTAAATATGGACGTTAAATATGGACATTATGGACGTTAAATATGAATCTAAGAGACTGACCTCAGTCAGCTTGCGGCTTGGATAAGCCAATGATGGCATCTTCCCGAGTTCCTGCTTGCAGGAGAATCTAAAATACACATGTACTGTGCCTTTTAGTGTTTGCACGGGTTATCCGGATACCCGGGTACCCGCCCGACGCGATACTATCCGGTTCCTAATTTATTACCCGAATCCTACGCAAAGTGTGATTTAAAAAAAAAAAAAATTGGCATACTGACGGTTAGGCAGATTTCCCATTGACTTAGTGTGGTGTTAGGCTACCATGTGGTCGATGATAACAGCAATAACGAAGGTAACCACCCGACGCGATACTACCCGGTTCCTAATTTATTACCCGAATCCTACGCGCAGTGTTAATTAAAAAAAAAAAAAATTGCAAACCGATGGTTAGGCAGATTTCCCATTGACTTAGTGTGTTGTTAGGTTACCATGTGGTCGAAGATAACAGCAATAACGAAAGTATTCCATAGATATCTTATAACTGCCTCACAATTTCAGCTAATAAACAGATGGCTAGGCTAGATACCCCATTGACTTAGTGTGGTGTTAGGCAACCATGTGGTCGAACGTAACAGCAATAATGAAAGTAATCCATGGATATCTTATTATAACTGCGTCATAATTTCAGCGAATAAACAGATGGTTAGGCTGAGCCGGCTAGATTTCTCATTGACTTAGTGTGGTGTTAGGCAACCATGTGGAAGAAATTATTATTTATTCATTCGTTTATTTCATAGAAGGAAAAGCTAACAAGGAATTTTACGAGATGTTTATGGATTATAGACGGGATAACTAAAAAATAATAATCGCAAGTGGCTTTTTACTGATCGTTTATTCCAAATGCGATCAAATTGCGCGAATCGCGCAATCTCGCGGCTAATGCTAATGCTTGGGCCTGCATAATAGATAGTAGTCATAACAACTGTTTAAGAGCTAACTTGGATATTTTTATGGTCTGATCCAATAGACGTGTAGAGCAAGCATAAGCAGCGGCGGCAGTGCGATGTTAGTAGTAATGTTAATTATATGAAGTTATTAACAAATTAATGAAAGAAACAAAAGCAAATAGAAATTAATGAAGAAGGTGTTATACCTTATCTTACACTTACTTATTTGAACATGAAAACATTGTCAGTAGAGAATATAATTCATTTATTATAGCATCCAATATGTAATTTCTTAAAAATCGTGATACACAAGGGTAAATAATTTTTCCGGGTACCCAATTTGTTTGAGGCCATATTATATGTCTCGAGCACAGTGCCTCCAATTATCTTGTAGATATCAGTTTTGAAATCTATGCATGTCCAGAACCAGCCTGAGGCAAACATCATCATGACTATAGCATGTTTTGTCAAGAATTGAATATGAAGACTGCAAATTGGTAGTCTGTGATAAGGGGACACTGGCTCGCCCAAAAATAGGCTACGTACCTCGATCAACTTTGGACAGGTGCAATTAAAAAGGACATGGCCGAGGACGTTCAAATTTATCAGACTTTACTAACTCACTTATATCGACAAATGATGCAAAAATCAGTCAAATTCACAAGGTGACCTGCCAGGTCATTGGTTGATTTTGCATGGAATGACCCAAAATTGATGATGAACTTATTTCACAGTTATTTCCCTTCAGGAAGATAGTAAAATAGCCATAAAATGCATTTGTCAATTAGTTGTAGTTTACAAACCTGCTTATTAAAATCCCCCGCCCCCCCCCCCAAAAAAAATAAGTTCTCACACAGTATAAAAATCTATGAACTTGTCATATTGAGTATTATTTTGTTATTTCTAATTGTTCTTTTGGGTTCCCGAAAGGGGAAAACTATGGAGTCGCTCTAACCAACCTTGCAAAATTGTGGGGGGTGGGTTGTGGGGGACAGCGGACTGCAAAGTCGGCAATGACTATAAAGCGGATTGCAAAGTCTGTAAAGATTACGGTTAGATTCTTCGAAGCCAAAGTGAATTAATCAGGTCACGCATCCAGAGTCTATGCATGCTAAGTTACTAAGTTCTTCAATACCACCCTAACTTCCTTTTGGGAAACATTTCAGACTTCCTTCCCTGTTCTTGACTTTGTTATAAAGCCCAGAGGCATCTTGGAAAACATCCTTTCACAATGACGCATGCTGTACTATATTTAACTTCATCAGATAAATGTTTTTATATGGTATATTGTATTGGCAAGAAAAAAATGTTTATTCAACGATAATGAAATCTTTCACATGAAGTATGGTATGAAGTTGGGAATTCCCTAAAACAATGTCCTTACTGTTTTGTTCTTTTGTGCAATGTTAGACTGTGTTAGTGCCAATTAATCCCAATGGTGAGATAATTGAAAAACCTTTGGGAAAGGAGATATACGTATAGAATGCTGCGAATGGACTCTGTCATTGTATGAAATGTTTGGTTTAAATTTTAAAGTTTTGGTTCCTTGCTGGAAGCGAATTAGGAACCTATGTAGTCAGGTTGGCGCATGTATGTGTGTGTGCGTCTATGACACTTGCTTGGGTCCGTGATACCGCAACAACCGAGTGATGGATATTTGTCATACTTTCTGTGTAGATATATTTTTGATTTTGGCCCTGACTTTATGAATATTAATGAGAATAAAAATAAAACTGTTAGCAAACTGCTTATCCACTAGAGAGCCTGTGTAGGAGAATGTGTAAAAGTAAGTTGGCCTGACGTTTCGATCCTAGCAGGATCTTCTTCAAAGGTTAAATGACAAGTAACAGTAACAGAAGGGACAAAAACACACACAGAATACAGACAGGTAATGAGCTTGGTGAACACAAAGAGATAGATGTAAGGGGATTAGTGGAATGGAGAGAAAAAAGAAAGAAACCAACAGGGGAAGAGGAGAGGTAGGAGATAAACAGTGGAGGGACAAATAGAGGATTAAGGGAATGGGGTAGGGAATAAACTGGAGAAGGAAAAAGACAGAAAGGTGTGGAGAAAAAAGTGTGGAAGAGAGCTATGAGATATTAATGAGGTAATGGGGTCAATCGTAAAAAAGCATTTTGATTGCAATAACTCCGCAAACTTAATAGGTATGCTGTATTGGCCCCAAGTATGCTAGATATTCAAATATGGTCATCTGTGGTCATAATTCTTATACTGTATTGATTACAACCTTCGAGGAAAATTTCCTTACTGGGACATTCAGTCATCTTGTGTGTTAATTAAAAATGTCTGCGAACTATTTTGGAGAGTCAAGACCTCCAGGAAAGTCCTCTTTGAAAACTTCTAGCAATTATAGCGTACTATAATTTGGGGCCTATACTAACTACCTTTAAGTTGGATTGTAGCCAAACTTTATATACCGTTGTTGGTTAATAGATGGTACAGTACATGTAGGCTATCTGGGCCCAAAACAATTTGGGCCCTGTTTAGGGCCCAAATTTTTATTCCATCTCAAGTGCATTTTAGGACACATTCTATGGGCTCAAATTTGTTGGGCCCAATGTTTTTGGGACCATTTGGTCCCATTTTTTTTGGAATTCAATTTTTGGAGGGCAAATAAAATTTTGAGCCACGTTTTTTGGACACATGTTTGTCGGACCATCTAGGCCCAATCTTTGAAAAATTGTAAAATTGCAATAAACTCCACAAACTTAAACTCTGATTGCATCCAGACATGGAATAAAATTGTTGGTTTATGGCTAGAACATGCGAGCCTTATGACTTTAAGCCCATTAGGGCCCAAAATACGTGGGCCCATTTCGGAACCATATTTTTGTTCGGCCTTTTTGGGCCCCAACCTTTTTGAGCCAACATTTTTCTGGACCCAAGTTTTGATGGTGCCATAGACTCTTAATTGTGTTAGCATTTACTTAAAACTATATATGGGAGTGACTGATATGTTACCTGACCATGTGTGAATTTGATAAGTCCTATGCATATCCATTAGAGACAGTGTCATATTGTATGAATTGAAGTTGGTATGATGATAATAGTGGTTGATGACATATATACAACACATGTATTTACCTTTAAGGAAAGAATCATAACTTGCCCATTGGGCTCTTGTTTATAAAGTAATTTTGTGTGAGGTATAAATGTCATCTAGTAATTAAAATAATAAAAACATGTTTTTAAACTAATTATGATGACTTCCAATTACTTCCACATGTTCCCCCACTTTTATGGGTATTATCGACCAGATGGATATTTCCAGCCCTGACCTCCCTCCCCTAATAATTTCCAGCTTGATATCTTTGTCTGACTCTGTTAAATACCTCTGCATCAATTCTTTTTGCAATAGGAGTTGATTGTAGTTTTGAAGACAATGGCTGTGGTTGGGAGTCTGTGGATGTCAATGGGTGGAGCTTGGAAAGTGCGGATTCTATTTCAGGGTCACTCACAGGGCCAACGGTTGACAGAACGAACGGTACCAGCGCAGGTAGGTTGGTTGCTATGGCAGCAGATTCAAATGGTATTATGCTTTTATCTGAAGCAGGAATTTTCCATGTAAAGGAAAAGTTACACTGAGGGTCTGTTGCGGGATGATGTGATTTGTGTGGAACATGTTTCTGCATTGTCTAGATTGAACTTGTAAACAACCTTGTAATGGTCTGGCAGTTAACTGAAAAATGATCTCTTTGGGATATTGACAAATCATATACAGTATAATCCCATTTTGAACTTTGGGGGAGTGGGCATTAGAAAAATTAACAAGCTGGGAACAGGGTGAAGCAATCAATACATGCTTGCAACATAGACTACTTTTTTTTCTCTTTTTTTAAATTATAAATTGTTGAAATACAAATGTACAAAGAAGATTGCTGTTACATTAAAAAGTTCTATTACCATTAATGTCTTAACAATTGAGGAGAATTTCTAAGGCTTTGGTTCAGTCAACGTCCACCAGGAAGTATATATGTCCATTTACAAGGTCTACTTTAATGAGATGTGGAGAGCTCTGTTTGTGGTAGTCATGACAACCAATCAGATGTTTGAAACATACAGTAGTTCAATGATGACTTTAGGTGCAACATTAATGTTTGAAACCATTTTAAAAAATACCAGCTATCAGTTCAAGTTGTATTTAGGTTTTTTACCAACTTTAGAATTCAGGAATTACCCCTAAAACGTCTGAAAGTTTCATTTGACTATACTGTACAGTAAGTGGCTGGACTAGGCCTATAGAGTGTAACACACAGACCATCAGGTCAAATGAGCTAAACTTTGATTCAATCTATTCGTTGATAAAATCAGTGTTGTAGTGCAAATTGTACCATGACGAACTATTCAACATTGCAATCAGTTTTTCCGGGTTTTTTTTTTTTGGTTCTGTGAGAATCGAAACTTGTCTTTATAACAGATAACGTAATATAATGTGTAATATAATTTGAGATGACTTCATCCCTTGCTAGGTGGATTCTTCCTTGCTTCACAAACTGCCTCAAATCCTGTCAGTTCTACGCGGCTGACTTCACCGAGCCTTCACAATACTGCCGATGGATGTAAACTTTCATTCTACTATCACCTGGGTCAAGATGATGCCTGGCAACTCCGAGTGCTTCTCACAACCGGTAATGCCACCACTCAATTGATAAGCGATGTCGGCAGCAAGTCAACTGTCTCACTGAAACAGTGGAAGAAGAAGTACGTCAACGTCGGTAGGGCCATGGGCCCATTACAGGTAACTTTCTCACTTTGGCATGGAAACAGTTTTAAAGCCAATAAACACTCAACAGATCAATTAGACTGCGTTGAAAATTATTATAAAGCCGGTGGGTTTTACTGAAAACCGTGGAAGCAGGTGTGGTTTGGCTACTTGTATGCCAATTGCTTGATTCATTCAACTCTTTAGTGATTGTCCGGCCTATTAGAGATAGATACAGGGATGTGCTCATGCCGGGGGGAGGTAGGGGGGCTGGGCCCGGAAGTTCTGAATGCCGCCCTGCACAAACAGTATGGTTTAAACAGTTCAGCCCCCGGCACTATTTTTGATGATTAATTTTAGAAACTATTACCATTACCAAAATGTGGGATAATAATTGGCACAGAGGTTAGCTCCGCAGTAGGTAAACAGATAACACCATTTGCCATCCAAGCTTGGATACTTTATTTGCAGAAATTTTCCAAACGGGAGGGGGAACCCCCACCCCTTAGAACCCTCCCCAGGACGTGGATCACACTACCGCATAAAACCCACCCTGCACTCATATATTCCTGAGCACATCCCTGTGC
>KN882227.1:67353-86618 GCA_000934455.1 Apostichopus parvimensis
CGTTACAATTTGTCCACGCATAACAGTTAATAAAAAATAAGTTGCTGACACAATTCAATCTTACTAATTTTTATGTAACAGTTTCAAGCCTTAATAAAATTACTTCTTGTGTTCACTTTGTAACACAGTGTAACTGTTATTAACTTATTTACAGTTTCATATTATGTAGGAATCACTACAGTGCTCCATATCATTCAACAGTAAAGCCAACGAACACTGGCGGAAATGGCCAAAACAATTGACATCAATGATAAAGTTTGTGTTAAATTGCAAGTGGCGAGGTTGAATAGGCCCTGTGATAGTATAGAGGAATATTTCATGTTGGATGTATCTATATGGTTATGGGTTACTATGTCTAACACTGTCTAACAGCATTAGCAGCCCCCGTTTTCTTATATCTGGCCTAGCTTAATGTACAAAAATCAAAATTCCTTTTAGCGTACAAAGGGTTAAATTGTAACACATTAACACGCATATTAACTAGTGTTTGCAAGGTTCTTAACTTATTACCCAAATCCTATGCAAAGTGTGACATTTTTTGTTTGCATACCGATGGTTATGCAAGATTTTCCCATTGACTTAGTGTGGTGTGAGGCTACCATGTGGTCGAAGATAATAGCAATAATATAAGTATTCCATAGATATCTTATAACTGTGTCACAATTTCAGAGAATAAACAGATGGTTAGGCTAGATTACCCGATTGACTTAGTGAGGTGTTAGGCTACCATGTGGAAGAAATTGAAAGAATTTTCACAATTATTATTCTTTCATTCATTTATTTCATAAATGGAAAGACTGACATTTACGAGATGTTATTAATGGATTATAGACGGGATAACAAAAAAATAATAAAAATAAATAATAATCGCAAGTGGTTTTTAACTAATTGTTATTCCAAATACGATCAAATTGCGGGAATCACGCAATCGCGCGGCTAATGCGAACCCTGAGCCTGCATATTAGATAGTAGTGGTATTGTAGTGTAGTGGTAGTGTTATTTACTAACAAGTTAATGAAAGAAACAAAAGCAAATAGAAATTGTTGAGGAAGGTTTTATATAGGTCTAATCTTACACCTTTTTGAACATGAAAACATTGTCAGTGGAGAATATAATTCATTTAGTATTGCATCCAATATGTAGTTTCTTGAAAATCGCGATACACAAGGGTAATTTTTTTGCCGGAGACTCGATGGGTAATGGCTCTCGGGACCCGGTTCCTGATTTTTGGACCCTTGTAAACACTAATTATTAAACAGTGTAAACCACCAATTCAATTTTGAGTTCTCAAATCTTGACTCTGATAAAACCTAACTGAACTTCAATAACATATTTACAGTTTTAAGCCATAATTCATTGGGAATGAAATTGAATTATTGTCCATTTCTCAACAACTCCGTAGAGAACTTGAAATGGTCACGGTTGTTCACTACCATTGGGTCATTAGTTTTTAAAGACATATCCTTCATTCTCTAGATTCAAGTCACTAAACTGCAGTATAGATGGTAGCTGCGGGTTGAATTTGTTGTTTGTGTGGAAAGTGTATATTTAAAAAAGAAAAGCATGTTCATAGGTGCATCTTAAGTTTGCCTAACATTTATGTTTGAATCAATTACTGTTGATGTACTACTGGATTCAAAGTTTGCTAATGTGAAAGCTGGGTAAATTTTAAAGAATGAGGGCAGTGAACCAATTAGTCTACTAAGTATTCGATACTTAACAACTCTTATAACATTAGTTAGGGTCTTCCAAATCTTTTATAAAACAATCCTTACATTTTATGAGAAATCATATTACTTTCTGAGTGTTATGTAGGTTGCTGAGCTATTTTCATACAAAAAACTTTTCCCTCTACAGAACTTTCTCAGGTCTTGGAGGAGGAGGAAGGTGAAACAATCGAGCAAAATGAAAAGATGGATAAAATGACTTCAGGTGAGAAATGTTACTTGTTGTGGCTTTGATCTAAAGGCCTACTTCATTGAATGAATCAAAGTTTTGATGTGTATTAGTTTTATGTGTGCTGCTGTTAATGTAATGCATAATTTTATTTCTGTTTTACAGAAATTCCTGAACATTCTGAACAGATGTGTTATAGAGCCGAGGATGCTCAGCCAAGTACCTCAAAAACAGAAAGGAAACCAAAAAACACTTCTGGTAAGAAATGTTTGTTGTGGCTTTGATGTATATTGAGTGATGAAGGCTACTGAGTTGACAGATGACTGTCTGCATACTTTGTATGTTTATGGATTTCTTTCTCACCTGGTGATGGAGAAAAAATGAGAATAACTAACTAACTTTTCAAATGCTCATCTTGGAAACACAAATTGAGAAGCACTAGCAAAGCCTAGTTTCATAACAAAATACTTTAACTTGAGGCATAAAATTTGCTATGTTTGGTGATAGTCGATTGAAACAAACTTATTTTAAGTACATTTATTTTTCTATATCTGTCCTGCTTTTTGGCATGTCCATCCATTGAAGAGTGGTAAGCTCCTTTGCAGCAAACTTTAAGCAGCTTTTTGCATTTTGTCGCCGTTTTCCACCCTTGTGATATGTCCATCAAGTTTTCTACATGTATCAATCACAAAAAAGCAAACTAAGATATTCGGCAATTCTTTTTCAGAAAATTTCTTTGAGAAAGACAATGTTGAAAGTTCTAACTTTTTTCCTTTAATTTCACCATTTGAAGTTAGATTTCTTCTTTTGTATGGCATTATGGCATTTTGAGGTCTATGAGGTTGTGAAAATCATACAAAAGGATGCAGAAAGTTGCGAACTTCTATTACCTAAATATTGATATATTTCTTGTTTTCAAGTATTATATAGATACTGCATACTTACTAAGACATGTCCTTGTTAAGTTTGAATTGTTATCTTGTCCTTTGATAAGAGAATAGTCTATCATATGCGTCCTAGCCACTTCATGTGTTGTTTCTGACAGGAATGTGTCATAAACTATGAATTCCACCTTCTCAAATTGATGAGTATACAGTATGAAAATATTAATATCTCAAAGAGTCCAGGAATTTATTTTGGTATGTTGCATGACTGATAGAAGTTATCCATTTATGTTTTTTGCAATGCCACAAAAATTTTCGACCTTGAGTCACTGTCTAATTTTGAAAATAACAATTATATTGATAAATGAAGTGACTTAGTTTTCCTGTATTTTTGCATTTCTCTCTTTAAAAGGCATTCCAAGAAAGTGGCCAGAAGAAGACAAGGATATTTTAACTAAACACTTCAAGAAATACATCAAGAGAGGGACCCTTCCTGGAAAGGATAAGATTTTAGTATGCATGGAAAATTATCCAGCCAATTTTTCAGGAAGGACCTGGAAAAACATTAAAGATTGCATTAGAAACATTTCGTCATCATTAAAACTGCCAAGCATTTAGACGCCACATTTTTTATTTTTGGCTTTGTGACAAAAAGTCCAGCGTATTTTCATAAAGTGGCAATGCCAGCTGCACTGGCATTATTAGAGAATACTGAGTACACATTCTGAGTACACTTTCTGCTACAATTTTTTGTTCAGAAAAAAAGTCCAGAATTGTGTCTGATTGTTTAATGTGGGGGGGGGGGGCGAGGCACGGGGACGAGCATTGTAGGAGAATATACAGTTATGCATTAAGCATATACACATTCCACCATCTTTGTACAAAATATCCAGAGTCCAGAGTATTTTCCTAGAGTGACAATGCCAGCTTCACTGGCATTATTAGAGAATACACAGTTAGGTATTCACTGAGTACACTTTCTGCTGCATTTTTGTTTTTGCAGGGAAAAAATGGCCAGAATTGTATCTGATAGCAGGTTGTGGGGAGGGGAGGGGGTCATGAGCATTATATAGAACAATACACAGTTGTGCATTTGGTTTTGAAACAACTTTGTTTGTCATGGCTGCACTGCATTGATGTCGAATGGGGTGCCTTTGCCTACCTCAGTATTTGAGACAGTGGTCAGATGCTGGGGTATACACTGTGGTCCGTCGGACGGGGACATTAAATGGCGGTCCCGGTAGCAGGAATGGGAGCAAAATCACACACCTGCCTCGTTATCCTTTGAACACTTATCGTAAAGAGAAGGCTTGAAATAAGCCGGTGTTCATCCACGATCTAACACGTATATATGGCCTCAAATAAGCTAATGTCAGGCTTCTTCATCTTTGGGTCTCTAAACTAAACTATTTAACATAAACATAAGCATATACACTTTCCATTATTTTTGTACTAATGACAAAGTCTAAAGTATTTTCCTGGAGTGGCAATGCCAGCTGCATTGGCATTATTGGAGAATATAATTTTTTTCAGAAGTCCAAAAGTGTATCTGATTGTGTGTGGGTGGGGGCACGAGCATTATAGGAGAATAAACAGTTATGCATTGAGCATATTCCACCATCTTTGTACAAAATGACAAAGTCCAGAGTATTTTCCTAGAGTGGCAATACCAGCTGCACTGGCATTAATGGAGAATATAATTTTAATTCAGAAAAAAAGTCCAAAAGTGTATCTAATTGTGCGTAGGTGGGGGCACGAGCATTATAGGAGAATAAACAGTTATGCATTAAGCATATACGCATTCCACCATCTTTGTACAAAATGACAGAGTATAGAGTATTTGCCTATAGAAAACACAGGTATTGCTGTATTTTGCTTCATTTTCCCCTGTAACACAAAGAGTACAATGTTTTTCACATTTGTTATTATGGTTATTATTAGTTATCACTTGTTTTTATTTGCTATTATCAGTTATTATGGTTTTCATTGAACATAATTGAATATATAATTGAAATATATTTAACATGTGTGCAAAGTAGTTACCACTTCTTTAATGCTTTGTTGTCATCTTTCTATCTCTCAAATGTGTTGAGCTGCTAAGCTATTAATGCTAATTCAAGCTTCACTTTGCAACACTGTGTTTGCAACACTGTAAAAGTGTT
Organism: Apostichopus parvimensis; assembly: GCA_000934455.1. Lineage (NCBI taxonomy): Eukaryota > Metazoa > Echinodermata > Holothuroidea > Aspidochirotida > Stichopodidae > Apostichopus > Apostichopus parvimensis. Next base: position 72,296 of record KN882227.1, read on the forward strand.
TAATGTAACAAAGTTAACTGTTATTTCTATGGGGTTTTCTGAGTCTAAAACAATTTTGCAGCCGCTCCATTTCTGAACCTTTTATTCTGAAACTTAGTATGTATTTATGATGAAGCAAAAAGAAGTTACTATTTGGAGTGATAAATCTGTTCTTTTCTATGACTTTTCCACGGTTTTAGGGATCAAATGGCCCAAATCGGGCTCAAACACAGTCTTCATGAACAATATGTGTAACTTCATTTCTATGGTTACTCAAACACATGTTTACCTGCTCGACTTCAATTGCCCAATCAGATCACACGAACAACTGAAACAAATGTCTACAGGAAATCTGTACACATGGATTATCTGTGAATTCCTCAAATTGCTTTATGGGATAGCTGACGCATTTGTATCATGCAACCGGTGCCAAAGCTCAACCTTGTAATATTTGAACCAAGTTAGTGTACAAAATGTTAAAACGAAGTGGACTGACAGTATATATTGAAAAATTTCATCATATGGGCTATTTTTTAAAAGTGTGCTTATATTTTTGCCCCTAACCCCTAAAAAGTTCATCAGGGCAATGCAGTGTTTGCAATTCCCACATCTGGCTGTGCAATCCCACAAAGAACATTTGTGTGCTGAGGAAATGCCCAAACTCTTTTCTTGCATATATGCAATTATTTAATGAGCAGCTGATCCACTTGTTCATTAGCCTATAAACACATAAAAATTTTTGAAAATTGATCAGTCACACAGAAATACGTCTTAGAAGAAAAGAAGCTTGTTTACATATGTAAGGGTGTTAGCCACTGAAAATAAATGTTTTTCTTGATCAGAGAACTCTGGGATTGGTGTGAAAACCAAACACAGAGCAAGACACATAAAAAATGGAAAACTCAACTGGATTGGATCAAAAGAAACTATAATTATGAAAAACAAACAATATACAGCTGATCTGGGCCCAGTCAAAGAATTAAATAAAATATCTTACAGTTGTGAGGTGCGCACCCAAAAGTTAAAGTAAATACACCTAATTTATAAATCTGTTCTGGTGAGTTGGCGTGCTGGTGACATCAGATCTTCCACGACATCAGATCTTCTACGACATCAGTATAGTTGAATATAATATATAGTATGATGAATGTCCGATCCCAGCAAAATAGTAATCCTTTAATTTATAAGCAATGTCCCAGGCTATCCTTCAGTAAGATAATGTCAGTTATAACAAATGGTGTCCCGGAATATCCTTTATGGTAAAATAAGATCCTTTATAGTAAATAATATCTTTTATAGTAAATAGTGTCCCAGACTGTCAGGTAAATATCACTCCTTCCATAAAATAATAAGGACTATACTTGAACTACGTAAATTAAGGTTTAAAACAAACTATCCAGCCATTAAAACTATATTTCTTCTCTTTGGCAAACTGTCTTGCTCCAATACTCATGGCCAACTGCCTAACTCCCTACCTCCCTCACAAAACTCCTTTGCTCCTAAATATATACACAGACCCCATTTCCTGTGAGGGCTAATTTCCAGGAAGAACAAAGATAGTTGTTTAGCAACCCAGAAGATGTAGCAGTGTAAGAGGTGTTAATCCCCCCCCATTTACTGCCACAAGATAACATACAAATATACTGTACAAATGTATAGCCCTCTGTACAGTGAGCACTGCACACTGTACAGTGCACTAATAAACAAGTAAAACTATAGTACAAAAGAAACTTTATGTAAGAGCTGACCATCTTACATCTCCCTCCTGCTTAAAGTTGGCATACATGACAACAACAACAAACTGAGCAATAAACTTAAGTACAAAAAGATTTGGAGACTGCTCTCACAGAACACTGGAAGAGCAGATGTCCAACAAAGAAATAATACAACCCAAAAGCAACTAAAGAAATGAAATACTATGTACAGCAACATACCAAATTAATCACTGATACAGTTTAATACACTATGCATGAAATAATCTTGAGATTTTTCAACTTCTAACCCATGTTCTAACCATGAAGACTTGATGGTAATGGGGGTCAACACACAATGCAATGTATTTATGCCAGTATTTTGTAAAGGGGATAACCCTCTTAACCGTCTAGATTCCCTAACAGGCTGCAAATGATATTCTCTAGGAGGAGTGGAGGTTCGGTTGTGGTTTGGTTGCGATTGGTCATTATTTCCCATAACTTCAGGTTCGGGTAGAACTTCTTCATCATGTGTATGATTGTGTTCTGGGATCACTGGTGGCTCCAAGATGGGAATTGCAATTAGAGGGGTGACCTCTTCCTCTGGTGCAGACAACGGTTCATTAGTGTGTTCGGCTACTTCATCTGTTGTAAAGTCAATGGTACATGGCTTCAACCTGTTCCGATGAACTATTTGATCATTTCCAGTGCCACTCTCAGATCGAATCTTATAACAGGTATGTCAGGGCTGACCTGTTCTACCACTAAATATGGAGTAGAGTACCAGTGGTCCTTAATCTTGTGTCGTCCTTTGAAGTCGTGTTTTTGCAACAGGACCAGTTCACCTCTGCATAATGGCTTTGCCTTTGCCTTCCGGTCGAAGTTCTGTTTCTGAGACTGTGAGGATTTAGCCATTTCCTTCTCGGCCTGTTCATGAGCTTCATGGAGACGTTTCCAGTGGTTAACGACCCAGTCTGAGGTGGATGTTCCTGTGTCCTGATTACCAAGTCTGAAGTTCAAATCGACGGGAAGTCTGCCTTCTCGTCCAAACATCAAATAAAAGGGGGTGTGGCCAGTTGACGAATGTGGGGTATTGTTATAGACGTAAGTAAGTTCAGGTAACAGACTTGGCCAATTCCTTTTCTTCTCCTCAGGAAGTGAGCGGACCATGTTGATTAGTGAACGGTTAAACCTTTCACAGCCTCCATTCCCAGCTGGGTGATATGGTGTTGTCCTACTCTTCTTTATGCCATACAGGTTGCAAAGTTCGGCAATGACAGCTGACTCAAAGTTTCTTCCCTGGTCAGAAAGGATCCTAGCAGGGCATCCATACTTGGTAAAGAATTGCTGCCAGAGTACTCTTGCTGTTGTAGTTGCAGTCTGGTTTCTGGTAGGTACAGCCACAGCTAACTTGGTGAAGTGATCGGTCATAACAAGGACATTCTCGTACCCATCAGAAGAAAGATCCAGCTTCAAGAAATCAATTGACAGTAACTCCAGAGGGGCTGATGTCTTAATGGGGGCTAACGGAGCTCTGGTGCTAGGGGCAGGTGGTCTCCTCAAGCTACACCTTGCACACCTGTCACAATACTCCTTTGTCCCCATGGTCATACCTGGCCAGTAGAACCGTTTTCTGAGTAATGCAAGTGTCCTCTCGGCTGACGGGTGGTTTGCTTGATTGTGAAGAGAAATTAGGATTTCAGACTGGAGACCATCAGGAACAATCAGTTGTTCTTGGCATCTAGCACCCCGTTTCTCTTTGTACCTTTGGCATAGAAGCCCATCTATCATTATCAATTTCTGCCACTGGTTGCAAAGTACCCTAAATTTGTTGCTTCTTCCTTGAACATTGGGTCTGGACCCTTGCTTCAAACAGTCAATTACGTCTTTCACTACATTGTCTCCTTGCTGTTTGGATTGGAGCTCTCTCCTTGTGTAACCCGGATAGGTTTCACTACCTTGCACCTGCATTGCATGTATCATTGCGTCCTCGTCCACTGATTCAGGGGTAACATGCTCGTGCGGAAACCTTGAAAGTGCGTCAGCATTTGCATTGTTCCGTCCAGGTCTGTAGACAATGGAATAACTGAAACAGGAGAGTTTTGCAACCCACCTTTGCTCAATGGCTCCCAGGTTGGCAGAGGAGAGATGCACTAAGGGATTATGGTCTGTGTAGACAATCACTTCTGCTCCCATCAGGTAGTCTTTGAATTTTTGGGTAACTGCCCAAATCACCGCTAGCAACTCCAGTTTGAAGGCACTGTAGTTCTTGTCATTCTTTTCCGAATCTCTCAAACCACGGCTGGCATAAGCGATGACCCGCTCTTTCTGGTCTTGTACTTGGGTAAGCACTGCTCCGAGTCCCAGATTACTTGGCAAGCTATAATCTGCATATGCCAGGAACGGAGGGGATGACAGAAAAGATTTCAGCTTACAAAACGCAGTTTGGCAATCTTCAGTCCATTCAAATCTAGATTTAGATCGACCTTTATTGTTTTCGTCCTTGGGGATTCTTGTAAGACCATGGAGAGGGGCTGCAATCTTGGAGAAGTCCTTTACAAAACGACGATAGAATCCAGCTTATCCCAAGAAGCATCTCACATCCCTTATGTTCTGAGGGGTCGGCCACTCGTCAATGGACTTACATTTATCTGGATCTGTTGCAACGCCATCTGCCGAAACCACGTGACCAAGATATCGCACAGAGGGCTGCATCAAATGACAATTGGACGGTTTCACTTTCAGCCCATGTTGATGGAGACGGCTAAAGACCTTCCCTAGGCGATTGAGATGGGTATTGAAGTCTTCAGAAAATACAATGATATCATCTATGTAGAGGAGCACGGATTCATATTTGAGGTCTCCTAGACATCCCTGCATCAAGCGTTGGAAGGTTGCAGGGGCATTGCAGAGTCCAAAGGGCATTCTATTGAATTCGTACAATCCCATTGGTGTTGTGAATGCAGTCTTAGAACGATCTTCAGGGCTCATCATCACTTGCCAAAAGCCGCTTGCTAAATCTAGGGTTGAAAATAGCTTTGCTTTGCTCAAAGCATTCAAAGATTCTTCGATTCTAGGTAGTGGGAAGGCATCTTTTCTGGTCTTGTCGTTGATTTTTCTGTAATCAACACAGAAACGAATTGTCCCATCTTTCTTCTTCACCAAAACAATTGGCGCCGCCCAAGGACTAAAGCTCTCTGTGATTACTCCTTTGTCCAGCATGACCTGCAGTTGTTCTTTGACTTCCTTGTAGAGTTTTGGTGGAATCATGCGGTAACGCTCTCGGCTTGGTGGTTCATTACCTGTTGGGATGGTGTGCATTATCGTATCGGTGCATCCGTAATCACTTTCATGTTGAGAAAAGACTTGCTGGTGTGAATGTAGAAAATGTTTGAGCTGCTGCTTTTGATTGCAGTCAAATCAGTGGTATTAACATCTACATCAGCTAACAATTGGTCAGACCTGTCGACTGTACCCATGTTAGTGGAGGCATGTTGCTGCTGAATCCCGACCCGGAGTGTGTGTGGTCCTGTTTGTTCCATGTCGACTTCCCTTGCTACTGGTAGCACCTCTACTTGAAATAAATCTCCCAGTGGGGCCCCTTTAGGCAGCGTTATATCGTGGTCCCAACGTTAATGATGCGGGCTGTTACTCTGTTAATGCTGACAACCACTAGTGTGCGAGCAACCAGGATATTATGAGGTAAGTTATATTGTTCTGGTGGCATCGGTTTCATTAAAGCTTGGATAGGTCGGGCACATGATTTCAGTTTGTTACAACACGCATCAATCAAAACTTCCTCATGACCCTTTATAGTAATGGGGCCGTTCCCCCTCACAGTCACTTTGCCAAGTTTGCCAGCACTGTCTGTCCACAATGCCGGTGACTCTTCTAAGTCCATACTGGTAGTCTGGAAGAAGATGGAAGTTTCCTTCACAGTGGGGGTAAGGTAGTTCAGTACTCTTGGTGAACACAGCTGAAATAATACATCTTGGCACTGAGAAATTATGTTCATGCCCAGCAAGCATCTTCTGGGTTGCTAAACAACTATCTTTGTTCTTAAATAAATACACAGACCCCATTTCCTGTGAGGGCTAATTTCCAGGAAGAACAAAGATAGTTGTTTAGCAACCCAGAAGATGTAGCAGTGTAAGAGGTGTTAATCCCCCCCCATTTACTGCCACAAGATAACATACAAATATACTGTACAAATGTATAGCCCTCTGTACAGTGAGCACTGCACACTGTACAGTGCACTAATAAACAAGTAAAACTATAGTACAAAAGAAACTTTATGTAAGAGCTGACCATCTTACACATATCTTCTAGTATGGTTAGAAAATTATACCTCGTTTCTTTAAAATTGGCAACACAATACTTAAGTTCAAGAAATAATTAGGTGTAATAACTTTCCCATTCTGAAATACTGTCCAAAATAGTAATGGAGAAACATTTGCAGGAATTTAATGTCTCATAAATGATAACAAGACTGAAGTGAACAAAGCTTTTCAAGAAGACAATTACATTTACAGCACAACATGAGACTGATGATAAACAACGTTCAGTGATTTTGTATTAAAGAATATTGAGAATCTGCAGCAATTGCTACTATGTTTCCATAAATTGTTTAACAGTCCCATTCAGAGTTTGCCAAATTTAAACTTTGACCTTCCCAGTTTATTGCACTGAAATGTCAGTGAAAATAACACATTTCTGTGCATTTTTCATATCAATAGTCATTAGTTTTATTGAGTTATCTGTCGTTAAAAATGCTGAACTGAATAAATGCTGCCATAATTTTTAAGGAGGGTGTAGATTCTACAAACTTCAATCAATATATGCAAGTCCCGCCAAACAGATCACCTGCCAATCAAATCTCTCTGTTTTGTTTATGACTGTTATAAACCTAGGCCTTTACTATCACTTTCATGTTTAAGCTGTTCCTTCTCTTGAAAGGTATCTTTCTATCGGTTTTACCGATGTAGCTTGCAAATTGTGTAATTTGCTTCCATTGCAATGAATACACAGGTGATTTCAGACGTTTCCTCCGTGGAATTTTAAATAGTGTACGATACGAATGGGACTGCATTGAAGACTATTTTGTTTACATTTGTGTAATGAACCTTACTAAAATAGGCAGTCGCAGTGATATTAGGGTAAATCGATACCGCCATAAGGGCAACAGAAATATTTCTTTCGATTGTGACAGCTTTTCTCCATAAACCCACCTGGTCAGAGTGAATTTAGGTTAACAAACATTGAATCTACTTCGGAAGTTTGTTTTCAGAAATTCATAAGCAAACTGTGAATTGGACTTTAATTTGATATTACCAATTGTAAGCCTGAATTGAAATACGATAGACATGCAGATAGATAATACTGTTCAGTAAAATTAATTCCTAGAGAAAAGTTGTTTGACACAAGCAGGGAGCTGCTAGTAGCACATGTAAAACATGATACCCTCCCACCAGGGAGCTGCTACTCTAACAGCAGTTCCCTGCTCCCACCCTCACCCTTCTGCCAATCAAGGTAGGCCATGTGTAGTTAATTTGAATCCCCTTGCCTACTGAAATAGAGGACTGAAGTCTTTGTGTTTCAGCTAATAAAAGACCTTGGCAGAAAGCTAATCCACCATGAAAGGGTCAATTACTTCCCCTAAGGCAGCTTTAATTGCTGTGTGTCCTTATGTGAGGACATTGCTACCTTCTATATGTGCAATATCAACAAACTGAGCTAAGCCACAAATTTGATTGTAACTTTGTGACTCTTTCAGCTCAAGCTTTTGAATGCCATAAGTTCCATAGGATCTCTGATTGGTCCTTCCTTGGTAGGCATGTACAGGGCAAACAAATGAGATCAGGGGATTCATGAAATAAGAAGAATGCAGTATCGTTGTGAAGAACTCATCACCCCCAGTACCACTGTGGACACTGCTTGTTTAACATGCAATTTTTAAGCACATTTCTAGTTATTAACTCTCACTATTTATTCCCATAGCTACTTTCAGATGAAATTGTTAATACTGGTGGATCCTGGGGGCCACGAGGGGGCTTAGCATACTAAAAAACTACCAAATTTATAGAAAATTCCCTCCTTAACATGGACAGTTCTTGGACTGAAGATCTTTAAATACAAACTCTCTTAAATGCAGCAACTTTCCAAGGGGGAAGGATTGTCCCCTTCTCTGAGACCCCTCTTCAGGACCACGGGTAGATACCCCCCACCCTCCCGAGGGCAATCAAAATAATTTAAAAAGATTTTTGATTTTGGACTTAACATATTACCAGTTTGCATGTAAAAACCCTGAAAATGATTTCTTAAACAGTTTTAGGGGGGGGGGGGGCCTGCCCCTATGCCCCTCTACCAGTACCTGATCACTATCACTTCATTTTGGTCTTTTCCAAACGTGAATTCTGGAACCACTGATACCAGGAGCCCTATTAGAAGTGGCCCAATAAATGGGGATTGTGATTATAAAGGAGGCAGTGAGGCCTTGGCCCCAACACTGGTCGGTTGAGGGAAATTCACTTTCAACGGTTGGATTAAAAATATTCACCGGTGGGGGAGGGGGGGAGCATGGGCTGAGGTAATTATTTTTCTGGATATTCGATTTCATATTCCGCATTTCAAACACAACCATTCCCAACGATCTAATTTGCCAAATTTAATGGGTGGAAATTATGCCCCACCAAAATGTCATATTTAAGGCGCATTTTGTGGTCCATAGCATGGAACACTCATGCAGAGACTGTTGCATTATTGCCATTAGTCTCCGGTTGGCTACATGAAGTTTTCCTTGTTCTCTCTTACCTATAGGTAAGATTGTCCTCAATTTCTACCTTTTGGTCAAATTAGGTAATAATAAGCGAACCATAAATGTCTTGAGATCTTAAATGTGCTGGTTTTCTGCTGGTGTATATACTAAATGGTTAGCGAGCCCACATCTGTGGGGTAATTTTGAGTGATGTCACAATTGACGTCACTTCGGGATTCCCCCAAATTGTGTCGTCCAGCTGCTACAGTTTGGCAGACTTTGTATGTATGTCTTGGCCACATTTTACCATTCTTCGTTTCTATGATCCAATACTGAAACAAACTGTCGCATTATTGCCATTAGTCACTGTTATTTGAAGATTTCCTTGTTCTCTCTCCCGTAGTGGCCTGACATAGGAATATGCATCTGGCTGTCTGATGCAGGGTTTGTTGCAATTAATACACAATTCATTCTGTTATGTGTAATTATCACTATCTCGATATTCAACAATTTCAGTTGATACTATGGTCTTGTACATTTATCAGAAGCCTTCCTTTGATTATGGCAGATTTGCTGCGGAAAAGCGAAGAAGCCAATCAGGTTTGTCAAATGGGCTCATTTCCCCCAATATGGTATCCAAGCCCTACATTCTCCAGTGAACTATCACTTGGTCTTAGATTGTTTTCTACAATGCAAGACGCATGACGTAGTATCATTGCCAAAACCTACATATAACATATTTCAATCAGAGTTGGCCTTGAATTTATTCCTCCACATGTCCTTTTTCCATAACACTCCACAGGATTTCTTGGTTTCTTCAAAGAAGTAGAATTGTTTTCTTTTCTCTGCGCGACTTACGTGATGCGTACTTGAGCATACTATCTCATACAGCATGAGAGTAGCTTAACCAATTGTCATGACACAACTGCAGATTGCCAAAGCATAAAGTAAATATTTTTCTGACTTAAGCTACATGTCCGAGTGAGGAGGAGATCAATTTTTTTTGTCAAATTTGGCTCTGTCTGTATCCCACAAGGTAAATGAAGGGTTCTACTTTAGGGTGCTATTAGATACATTAAGGTATATTTATATCACATTAAAGTTCTGTACCCCACAAGCCATACATTGGTTCTCAAATAATATTCAGGTCCTATAATTATGCAAATAATAAGTATTTTCCTGTACAGATTACCGCTGTCAATTAGATGAATTCATATCAAGGAATTTCCATTGTTTGCTAGGTCATCAATTTAAGTTCTTGAGAGACAAATTTAATTTCACTCTCTGTACCATACAAGGTATCCTGGCACTCATACAACATGACCAGAATACAGCATCTATAGTTGAATTTCATATTCCAGTATAAAGCACTGTCAAAGTTATTGTTTGGCATCTTATAGCAACAAAGGCATCTATTTTAGGCTGCAACTTAGATGCATTAAGGTATACTTATATCACATTGTAACTTTGTACCTCACAAGCTACACTGGTACACATATAATCTCAAGTCCTATAATGCGTATAATCATTTTAATGTACAGATTACCAGTCAATCGATGAATTCATATTAAGGAATATCCATTGTTTGCTAGGTAGAAGGTTTTAGTTCTTGTTAAGTTCTTGAGATACAAATTTTAATTTAATTTCACTGTCTGTACTCCACAATGTATCCTGGCACTCATACCATATGACCAGAGTACAGTATCAACAAGTTAATATTCATTATCCAGTATAAAACCAGGGTCAATGTTATTGTCGGCTACTCATAGCAATGAAGGCATCTACTTTAGGCTGCCACTTAGATGCATTAAGGTATATTTATATCACATTAAAGTTCTGTACCCCACAATCTACATTGGTACTCATATAATCTTAAGTCCTAAGTTGCAAATTATAAATTAACTGTACAGATAGCCATGGTAAATTCTTTGAGATCATATTGAAGAATTTCCATTGTTTGCTAGGTAGAAGGATTTTGTTCTTGTATAGTTCTTGAGATACAAATTTAAATTTAATTTCACTGTCTGTACCCCACAAGGTATCCTGGTACTCATACCACATTACCAGAATACAGCATCAACAAGTTAATATTTATTATCCAGTATATAAAGCACTGTCAAAGTTATTGTTGGCTACTCATAGCAATGAAGGCATCTACTTTAGGCTGCCACATAGATGCATTAATGTATATTTTTTGCTAGGTCGAAGGATTTAGTTCTTGTTAAGTTCTTACGAGACAAACTTTAATTTGTCTGTACCCCACAAGGTATCCTGGCACTCATACAACATGACCAGAATACAGCATTACTTGGTGAATTTTCACATAGCAGTATAAAACCAGTGTCAAAGTTATTGTTTGGCTTCTAATAGCAATGGAGGCATCTACTTTCGGCTGCCACTTAGATGTATTAAGGTATATTTACATCACATTAAGGTTCTGTACCCCACAAGCTACATTGGTACTCATATAATCTAAAGTCCTACGGTGTGAATTATAAATTTACTGTACTGATAACCATGGTAAATTCTTTGAATTCATTTTGAAGAATTTACCATGGTTTGCTAGGTAGAAGGATTTAGTTCTTGAGAGACAACTTTTAATTTAATTTTACTGTCTGTACCCCACAAGGTATCCTGGCACTCATACCACATGACCAGAGAACAGTATCAACAAGTAATTATTTATTATCTAGTATATAAAGCACTGTCAAAGTTATTGTTGGCTACTCATAGCAATGAAGGCATCTACTTTAGGCTGCCACTTAGATGCATTAAGGTATATTTTTGCTAGGTAGAAGGATTTAGTTCTTGTTAAGTTCTTGAGTGACAAATTTTGTCTGTACCCCACAAGGTATCCTGGCACTCATACAACATGACCAGAATACAGCATCAATAGGTGAATTTTCACATAGCAGTATAAAACCAGGGTCAAAGTTATTGTTTGGCTTATAATAACAATGGAGGCATCTACTTTAGGCTGCCACTTAGATGTTTTAAAATATATTTATATCATATTAAAGTTCTGTACCTCACAAGCTACACTGGTACTCATATAATCTTAAGTCCTACAGTGTGAATTATAAATTTACTGTACCGATAACCATGGTAAATTCTTTGAGATCATATTGAAGAATTTCCATTGTTTGCTAGGTAGAAGGATTTAGTTCTTGTTAAGTTCTTGAGAGACAAATTTTGATTTAATTTCACTGTCTGTACCCCACAAGGTATACTGGCACTCATACCACATGACCAGAGTACAGTATCAACAAGTTAATATTTGTTATCCAGTATATAAAGCGCTGTCAAAAATATTGTTGGCTACTCATAGCAATGAAGGCATCTACTTTAGGCTGCCACTTAGATGCATTTAAGGTATATTTATATCACATTTAAGTTCTGTACCCCACAAGCCAAACTGGTACTCATATATTATTATGTCCTACTATGCGAATGAAGTATTTTTCTGTATAGATTATCTCTGTCAATTAGATGAATTTATATTGAAGAATTTCCATTGTTTGCTAGGTAGATGAATTTAGTTCTTATTAAGCTCTGGAGAGACATTGTAATTTAAGTTTAATGTCTGTACCCCACAAGGTATCCTGGTACTCATAAACATGACCAGAATACAGCATCAACAGGTGAATTTTCATTATCCAGTATATAAAGCACTGTCAAAGTTATTGTTGGCTACTCATAGCAATGAAGGCATCTACTTTAGGCTTCCACATAGAAGCATTAATGTATATTTTTTGCTAGGTAGAAGGATTTAGTTCTTGTTAAGTTCTTGAGAGACAAATTTTAATTTAATTTCAATGTCTGTACCCCACAAGGTATCCTGGCACTCATACAACATGACCAGAATACAGCATCAATAGGTGAATTTTCACATAGCAGTATCCAGTATATAAAACACTGTTAAAGTTATTGTTGGCTACTATAGCAATGAAGGCATCTACTTTAGGCTGCCACATAGATGCATTAAGGTTTATTTTTGCTAGGTAGAAGGATTTAGTTCTTGTTAAGTTCTTGAGAGACAACAAATTTTAATTTAATTTCAATGTCTGTACCCCACAAGGTATCCTGGTACTCATACCACATTACCAGAATACAGCATCAAGAATTGAATTTTCATTATCCAGTATATAAAGCACTGTCAAAGTTATTGTTGGCTACTATAGCAATGAAGGCAACTACTTTAGGCTGCCACATAGATGCATTAATGTATATAATTTGCTAGGTAGAAGGATTTAGTTCTTGTTAAGTTCTTGAGAGACAAATTTTAATTTAATTTCACTGTCTGTACCCCACAAGGTATCCTGGTACTCATACCACATTACCAGAATACAGCATCAACAATTGAATTTTCATTATCCAGTATATAAAGCACTGGCAAGTTAATATTTATTATCCAGTATATAAAGCACTGTCAAAAATATTGTTGGCTACTCATAGCAATGAAGGCATCTACTTTAGGCTGCCACTTAGATGCATTAAGGTATATTTATATCACATTTAAGTTCTGTACCCCACGAGCCAAACTGGTACTCATATATTATTATGTCCTACTATGCGAATGAAGTATTTTTCTGTATAGATTATCGCTGTCAATTAGATGAATTTATATTGAAGTATTTCCATTGTTTGCTAGGTAGATGAATTTAGTTCTTATTAAGCTCTGGAGAGACATTGTAATTTAAGTTTAATGACTGTACCCCACAAGGTATCCTGGTACTCATAAACTTGACCAGAATACAGCATCAACAGGTGAATTTTCATTATCCAGTATATAAAGCACTGTCAAAGTTATTGTTGGCTACTCATAGCAATGAAGGCATCTACTTTAGGCTGCCATATAGATGCATTAAGGTATATTTTTTGCTAGGTAGAAGGATTTAGTTCTTGTTAAGTTCTTGCGAGATATATTTTAATTTAATTTCACTGTCTGTACCCCACAAGGTATCCTGGCACTTATACCATATGACCAGAATACAGCATCAACAATTGAATTTTCATTATCCAGCATATAAAGCACTGTCAAAGTTATTGTTGGCTACTATAGCAATGAATTAGGCATCTACTTTAGGCTGCCACATAGATGCATTAAGGTATATTTTTGCTAGGTAGAAGGATTTAGTTCTTGTTAAGTTCTTGAGAGACAAATTTTAATTTAATTTCACTGTCTGTACCCCACAAGGTATCCTGGCACTCATACAACATGACCAGAATACAGCATCAATAGGTGAATTTTCACATAGCAGTATAAAACCAGGGTCAAAGTTATTATTTGGCTTCTAATAGCAATGGAGGCATCTACTTTAGGCTGCCACTTAGATGTATTAAAATATATTTATATCACATTAAAGTTCTGTACCCCACAAGCTACACTGGTGCACATATAATCTTAAGTCCTACGGTGCGAATTATAAATTTACTGTACCGATAACCATGGTAAATTCCCCAAACCTTACCCGGTTTGTGAATTAACGAGCTACGTACTCACCTCATATAACCTATGCATTACCGTATTAACCTCGCTCTAGCATCTGGCAATTGTCTGTATGTATGTATGGCCATCTCCCTTTCGTAATTTCCAGGCCGCACTGGTGCGGCACCGGACGGAGAAGGGGGGAGAGGACCGACCAAAGGGCGTAAAACCCCAAGGATACATCTCAAAAGGAAATAAATTCTCACCTGAAGGGGCCCGGTGGGTTGTGGCGGGTGACAGGTGGGTCATGAGTGGGTCGTCGGTGGGTCGTCGGTGGGACACCCACGACATCCCTCGGTCATAGCTGGGAGAAGAATGGCCCCCCACGTGGTCATGTTCGTGAGGCCAGCTCCCCTGGTATCCGAGGAAGGTATCCGGTGTGGTCGTATGACTCCGTCCGCGAGGTCCCCT
>KN882227.1:185476-208141 GCA_000934455.1 Apostichopus parvimensis
GCTTAAACCTGCCCTAGTATACCCTTACCTGCCCTTACAAAGCCTACCTGCCCTATAGTTTACCCTAACCTGCCCTTAAAAAGATTACCTGCCCTAGTTTACCCTTACCTGCCCTTACAAAGCTTACCTGCCCTAGTTTACCCTTTCCTGCCCTTACAGAGCTTACCTGCCCTAGGTAACCCTTAACTGCCCTTACAAAGCTTACCTGCCCTAGTTTACCCTTACCTGTCCTTACAGAGCTTACCTGACCTAGTTTACCCTTACCTGCCCTTACGAAGCTTACCTGCCCTAGTTTACCCTTACCTGCCCTTACAAAGCTTACCTGCCCTAGTTCACCCTTACTTGCCCTTACACAGCTTCCCGCCCTAGTTTACCCTTACCTGCCCTTACAAAGCTTACCTGCTCTAGTTAACATCTAATAGATACAATATGTCAGATAAGGAGACCTGACTGACTCACAAATCATTACAACTTATGATTGTTGAAAGCCTTGAATTGTACTTTAACTTTCTTTAATTTTTTGCATTTTTATTAAGTAATCATTTGTTGGAATTTGCAACAGCAGCTTTATCTTGCATCAATTTAGACCATCCAAACAAACACTGAGTACATTTAAGTTGTGTGCTGACTTGACACCTGGAACAATGTTTTCTTTACTATACACTGCAGGACTCTGTGGCTTGTGTTGAGCTGCATTTGGATTTTTTTATCTTGAGACTTTCTTTGACAGCAAGGACTCAGAATAGAAATAAACTTTGTCTCAGACTCCAGATACTGTAAGAATGCATAATGACACATACGAATACTTAGTGGCTCTCCATGCTGTACATTCAACAAGTAGATGTCTACCTGATGTCTACTTTACTGTAGGTAAATGTCAGGTGATGATTGATTGCATCAGTGCCGATACATAACTCTTAGCTTCTTCTTGTCACCATCTACAGTATGGGCATGCTTTTATGAAAGCCTATTAATATCATTGGCAAATCTGTGGCAAATATCAAACTATCAATTAATCCTGCCTATGGATTATTGATTTGATCCAATGAAAACCCAATGTTATTCTTTTGTATCCTACCTCACTCTATCAAGGCGCATCTATTGGCATAAATTCATGATGATGATGTCCCTCCCAGTGAAGACAAAAACCTTGTTTACATTTGAGAACGCAAGGGGATCTGACCCTGGAATGGGATCAAGAAAATCGTCCCACAGTACGCTCTGGGGGATTAAGGGACCTGACATCTCTAGTTACTTGACCTCATGACTTTGCATTAATTACACACTAGACAGTAAAACTATGCACTTCTAATACAGATATGATTCATGAAGCAAATATTTTAATATAGTTCAACTCACAAGTTTCATAAATTGTATCAGGAATCTATGTGTACACATTTAAAGGAATCTGTAGTGTTAGCCAGTAAGGGAGAACATAATACAGCACATGTGATATCTTTGTAAAAGTTTTCCAATATGCTTAGCATGGTTGCTGCAGAAATTTACTTATAATAATAATATAATAATTTATTTTTTAAAGCGTAAAATCCACAAAAGTGCTCTAAAATGCTATGTAACAGCAAATAAAAAAAAATATATATATATGACACAAAATATGTAGTAAAATTGCAAAATAAAATACAATATAAATGAGTATGAAAAATAATAATGGGGACATGGGGCCACCCTCACCAATTTGTGTGGCACTATAGTACCATTGCAGGGCTTGACATATTAGCCTCAAAAAGGACACAGCAAATATGCCATTGGTAGGTTCTAATGGTGAAGGGCATTATGGCAAATGGGAAGGGCATGACTGCAAAAATCAATCTGAGGAAGGGCACGGACAGCATGTTTCGTTTACGCAGTACTACCGCATTTGAGGAGCAGTAAAAGTGTCTAATCAGAACATTTCACTATGGATACAGTAAAAATAAGCAGACTACAAATTGTTATTTTTCCAGGACGAAAGTTAAATTTACAGTTTTATGTACAATTGAGTGATTCATTTTGTAAAATATCATGGCAGCGAATTACAACAAACTTTCTCAAAACCCCTGAATTTTTTGTATATTTTGCAAATTATGACAGGTGCACGGCATGTTGAAAATGCCTGGTGAAAATTTTAGGTGGCTAGTGTGTTGGTATTCTGACACAAAACATATTTTGTTCTTCACAGTTTTGTAATGACGAACCTAATACTTCTATTGTTGTTAGTGTATGGCACAGTGAAGCCTATAACCGACTTGGCAGTTCCATGCTTTGTCGGCAAACATGTTTCTACCAAATTCCAGATAATCGTGTATTGTGATTTGATTTTGTGCAAATAAGCTCTAAATGGGTCTTTTGTCATTACCTGATGGATTGTAATAGCACAAACTCAGAATAAAGTGCATACAAAAGTTCACACAGGGATTTCTATATGTTTATTAGTGCTATTAGTCTACTTGGTCCGCTAGTACTATACTTGACTGTTTAGGGCTTGCCTGAGCATATTCCAAGGATATGGATGTTCAACAAACTTTTAATTGGTTTAGAAATGAATATTTAACTCAACATGTTTATGTATGAGCTATTAAAACACATTATGTACTGCATAAGCCCTACCCATTCCCAGTGGTAAATGGTAGTACTAAATTTTAAATGTCTTCGCTGTATGTTTACAAATAGAGGGAATGCTCCATGAAGTTTGTGAACAACCTCCATACAGAGCCAATTGGATTTTACTGCATATATTAATTTCCTCGCATACAGTTAACTAATTGGAGAAGCCTCATTGATTTAATGGTACGTGTGAAAGCAAAAAGATTGTCGATGAGCAAGGTTCTTGCAAAGGACGAATCAAGCAAACTCTCCCCATGATTGTTGGGTTACTCTATAGTGTAACTAAGTGTAGCATGGTGGGCTCATAATTGACGCACTTAAGGATTTGATCAACGGTGTCTATCAAGGAAAACTCCAAATCACTCAACTGTATGTGTTTTTCATATGTGTAGTTCCTCAGAAAAGTTCTGATCTCAAAATATTTAAGGTTCTGTGCTTATGCACCGTACAATTGAGCAGAATTTGACCACAAAATGTCTGCCGTGTCAAGTTCTAACATACCCCTAAATTGACACATTCGTCGATAAGCTAACTGTAGTGTAGGCCTTAGTATACATCCATTGACTTTAGATGCTGTTTGCTATGCTCTGAGCCTCTAAGCTGCAGACAGGCCAGGTCCCAGAGAGTATAGCGTTATCATATTGAGGTAATGTTGGTTTTTAGGGTGTAAGATTTCCAAATGTCCAACAAACGTGCAAAACTGGGGGGAGGGTGCTAAAAGCTTAAAAAATACCACAATTTGGTCAGCAAATAGCTGAAATGGATTCAAACTCATGAAATATGTAATTCTGCTTGACTGCAAAAAGTTTAGGTGGCCTGCTGTATCGTTGCTAGTAATAATTGAAGGTGCGTCAATTACGGGGGTGCGTCAATTATGAGTCCTTTACTATACTACTCGGAATGTACAGCACTGTACGATGACCGGGGCACCGACGGCAAAACATAAAGGGCATGACAGCAACTGTTGCCGTTGGAAGGGTGTAGTTTTCAGGGCCACCGCGGCAAACATGGAGGACACGATGGATGTTTGCTGTCAGTGAACATGTTAGTTATGTCAGGACCTGCAGTTCTGAAGTAACATATGTGCCTGAACATCATCAAAGTGCTTGAGTACGCGTGGGAAGGATTGCAATCAGCACATTCTTCACTCAAAAACTGCAGAATAACTAATACACAAATGATATATTACACCACTGTATGTGCATGCCCAATATCATGTGCTGCACCATTCAATTACAACTGTGCTTAGTAGAAATACACACTCTTACATCAACAATAGCAACATTTATGGTTCTCATTCTCCACAGGGCAGGGTAACTAGTGAGAGGAAAGGTCCATAAATTTGCTCCCATGTACCCATTTGCTAATTTTGGTTGGTCCCCCAGATTCTTGTTCATTACGCATTCAACCAAAACCCAACTTGGCCTATACTATAGGAGCATACATACACCCAAGGTTACTATGTACAGTACAGTATATGCTATCAGGCCTGCAGTCACATATATGGTAATACTGTAAACAACTCATGAACTGATTTATACGACAAGGCTGCACAAATTTACCACTTATATCCTAACGTCACTTTCAAATGAACACATGCAATGTTTTTCCCCAATACTTTATTAGGGATGTTACTACTGTTAGTGATGTGAGGAGATGTTGCATGAATGCATTTTTGGTTCCTTGCTGGAAGCAAAAACACCTATACAGTCAGGTTGGCGTGTGGGTGTGGCGGGGAGGGGTGGGTTGCGTGAAGTTTGTGTGTGCGTCTGTGACAATTGCATAACTCAAAAACGTAGTGATGAATATTTGTCATACTTGCTATGTAGATGTATTATAGTGAGAAGGTGTGTCCTATAATATTTGGTGTGGACTTGAATATTAATGAGGTTATGGGGTCAAATGTAAAAATCTTTACATTGCAATAACTCCAAAACCTAAAGTCAGATTGTAAGCAAACTTTGGATACAGTTATTGGCTAATAGCCCTGGTACATGTAGGTCTAATTTATTTGGGACCATCTGGGCCTAAAATATTTCAAGGTCCATTTTTTAGCTGGGTGGGCCATTTTTTTGAACCTCAAGTGCATTTTGGGTCACTTTCTTTGCCCCACATAATTGGGCCCACATTTTCTTTACATTGCAAGAACTCAACAACCGTAAGTAGGATTGAAGCCAAACTTGGTATATAATAGTTGGTTAATAGAGCTCTGGTACATTTATACCTATCTATTTTGGGAACATCTTGGCCCACTAAAAATTCTGGGGCCTTCTTTTGGCCGGGTGGGCACAAATTTTGTTAGCTCAACCCTCTAATGTGGGTAGAGCTTATGTGATACTGTAGCTGGGAATATGTCTCTCTCCTTCGAAAAAGCCTACTTCTACAATTGCTGGCTGATTTTTGCAGTGAAGATGCCACATTGGAATGGCAATACAGCTAGTTAATGAATCGATGATTGCATAAAGGGAAGTGGTAATTTTTTTGCAATTTTCATTATTTTTCAGTATCTTAGTATTCTTTTTAGAGTTCTCACTCCTTTGATAATGTAGATATGGTAGTGAGCTTTATCTGCAGGGAGTAAGCTTATCAGGGTGAGAAACAGCCGAAAGTCATACGCATAGTCATTGCATATCAGAAAGCAGATTCTTCCTATGCCAATTACAGTAGGTACTTACACATATGTGTCAATTGTCCTAAAGGTGTATCACTCTTCCCTTTGAAAAGCATGTCTTTTGGCTCAACTCCACTTGTTTGTTATGGTCAACAACTTTCTTGTAGTCTCTTTTTAAATTATGAAGTTTATATTTTACTTCCTTTGCCGACTTTGTATACAAAGTGTCTCACAAATTTCTTCGAAAACCCAAGAATTCCAGGGAGTTCCGTCAACCTTTTTAAGAATCTCTGTGCTTTCCCCATATGTCAATGAGAAATCCCAGTTCTTTGTCGGACCACATGTTTCCTCTGATAATTTTCGCAGCCATGTTGTTTCAACAGTCCATAGTATAAGTGTATGCCCAATGAATTTGCTGTGTACTTTCTTCAATTAACTATACATATGTACTGTGAGTAGCTTGCTATTGGTAGTACAACGCTTGTTAATCTACGTAATACTGTATAATAGGCCTACGCCAAGTTCCGCGCTTTGACTGTGGTTATGTATGTCATAGCACCGTCATAGGTCACCGTGATCTCGGGTCACCTTGATCCACCGAGCTTTTACACACATTTTGATCAACTGCTACAGATCTGGTTTACCCCAATCGGAGGATCAACATCTCAAGATCTGTTGACCCAGGTAGCGTTCCCACACAGAAGTTGATTAAGAGTGGTTGATTTGACCTGGATATAATCAACTGCTCGAGATCAAGTGGTAATTAAAGCACCCCTCTTTATCCTCAATTCCATGAGTAATTTGTTAGAACTACTTTCAAGGCAGAATTTGCTATTCAGTGTAACCATTACCTTGTGTTGTTCAGCTACCAGTGCTTTACTAATTGCATTGGCCATGGTGCTTAATGCATAGTTTAGTAATTAAACAGTGCAGACATACAACACTGTTCTACAGACTCATGGCAGTCTTCCACTGAATTGGTTTTCCTTTAATAGCAGATGATGGGGTTGGGCCACTACAGCATTGCTGCTCTAGTTTCCACCTCAAATGGATTTTGGGACCATTTTCGTCCCACACATTCTTACATTGCACTAGATTGTTATGGAATGGCAACAGAAAAAGCATGCAAATAAGTTACGTACCCATGTAGACAATAAATGGAAAGAAAGCATCGTTTAATTTCGATCAAATATTATTCTCATTCAATCACCTTCTTTTAAATAACAATCGGTACATTTCTAAATGTGAGGGTAAAATCAATTGCTGTACAGGTAATTGCTTATAACAGTTCTTAAGCTTAGGTACAGGATACCGTATGTGATTATAATTAAAATTACCTTACTAAGTACCAGGGTGGGGATTGGTCTGCAGAACTTCTGGTAGTTCCTTGCGAAGACTGGAGATCCTTGTGAGATGAGTTTCAACGAATGTTAATTTCTGTTCCAACCGATGCTGGCTAACCACAACCGTATGTCATACTAGTCTTTGAATATATTAATAGGTGTAGTGTCTATTAACACTGGACAGCAGTAGATATCATGCTTGTGCTGAACAACTATGCCGTAATATTATGACAACCGAACAAATAGGCTATCTTAGTATACAAGACTTCTGAGTATAGGAAAGCAACAAGACAGTATTCTGGAGGTAATGTTAAGCTCTCTCTTGCTTCAGTGAAAGATCTCAGCATGTATACCAGTTCAGCTTTGTTCTGGATTTTTCTGGCATACTCGCATTGAACAATTTATTTATATAAACACACATTCTGGTTGTATCTTGCATCGTTATTCACTATTATAATGTAAAGTCCAGTGAAAGTTGTAGAAAGTTCGGGACAATTTTGGGAAAGGTCTTTGAAACCCCAGAAATTTGTGGCTTGTTCAAAATAATACACAATATTTATTGTATCCTAACACTCCCCAACCAAATAGCTGGTATATGTAAGCGGCCAGGGCCTCAAAATTTGAGTCCCAATGTTTGGCAAGATGGGTCCAGATTTTATTTCCACCTCAAATGCATTTTGGACACATTATTTTGGCCCACACATTTTGGGGTTTATTTTTGGGGGCAAATATATCTTTGAGCCACTTTGTCTGGGCCAAATATTTTTGGAACCATGTACAGAAGGTGCAACATTTTATCAGGCCCAATTACTTTGTGAGTGACCAAATTTTTAAAATTGCTATAACTCTACAACCTTAAATCAGATTATATCCAAACTTGGAATGTCGTTGTTTGTGCTCTGGTACATACATTTGGGCATAAATATTATGATATTGTTTGGTGACATACAATTTAACACTTTAATATTCCCCAAAGCAGGACCCATAGTGCTTTTTGGGCTCTTGTTAAGACTTTGGTACTGCATTTATGCCATTAATGGGAATACACTAAGCTGTGAAGCATGATACATACTGTACATCATCTTTGATCTCAGCAAGAAATTGTCAGAGAGTTGGTCAATCTGTTTCTAATTCCATTAAAAGATAAGATAATATTTTGTCACATAAACCAGCTATCATAAATGTGTCTTGACCAGTGATTTTTATTGAGTAAGCATTTTCTTTCTTGCCAGTGGACTGCAATAACTATCCTTGCTTCAATGGAGGTACTTGTATACGTGGGCCTCCAGACATGTGCATTTGTCGATCAGGATTTGTTCAGCCATTTTGTACAACAAGTATGTACTGACATTTTAAAATTTCATCATATCTTACATCATCTTTATCTTGCTTTATGTTCTTTTTGATGTTATTATAAAATTTATGGTATTTTCAGTTTAAAATGAACATGTTGATATTACTTGTGCTGTTTATCCTCATTTATCATCAAACATTTATTTATTATTATATTCGACATTAGGCCCAAGACAATCAACAATGCAGGCCATATACAGTTTACCACTCTTTGGTAGGGTGTGTTACTACTGCATCTGCTAGTGTCTTACATAGAATAATGTTAGAAAAGTTAAGTAAAGCCTGGGTCTTTGCCAACTCAAGCTGTTTTCAATCTAGTGGTGTTGTTAGCCCTAGTACTAGAATTTGTATAGGTAGCACAAGGTACTGACGACATAATTTTATCATTCTTCTGTAACATATTTTACATAATCTCTGTCATGCTTTATGTTTTCTCCAGATGTTGTTATACACGTTATTGTGTATTTTCAGTTCTACCTGAAAGTACTGTAATGTTTATTCTGAAAATATATAATGTGAAGGTAAAATTTGCAGTATACTTTGTTTTATTTAACATTTTGTGAAGGAAACTTAAAGGGGTATCCTTTGCAATCAGGATAATTAGCACAATGTACAAATATTTGACCATCTTTTCAGCTATTTGTAACCTCTCATGTCTGCATCAACAGAAACAGGTTGCTCCAATCATCCAAACATTTCACTCACAAGCTTTGTAACAAAACCATTGCAACATTTGATATCACATTGAAATATTTTCTTTATTTAACTTGGATGTGTTTCTCATCATATGTTTCCTCTCTTTGTCACTATTTACTAGGTTGTCAGCAATTTCCTTGTGTGAATGGTGCCTGTGTTGGTGAAGTCTGCAACTGTCCTACAAACTTTGCAGGTCCAACATGTCACAGTGGTTAGTATTCTTAGTATCTCATATATCATTCTAATTTTGTTTCATTTTGTGAGATGTTTTGCCAAAATACAGTACTTTGTTGCATTGCATGAATATTAGTCACTATGCTACAGATTTATACAAGTTAAAACCGCCTGATTCAGTTGGTGGACTTTTCTCTTTTAATGTTTTCAACTTGTTTGTTAAACTCATGTTCACATAATGGGGTTTTGCTATGGCAGTTGATACCGATAAACCTAAAAAATATTGTCCAGTTTCAAGTTTATTAATATGTACTGTTTGGTTGTACAAAAGGAACATTTTAAATGTCAAACTAACCTCACTTGTCTCCTTTTATCATAAAAAAAATTAACATGATTTAGTAAAGACGATTGTTCCAAGGCAAGGAAAACTGGTAAAATTTGATCTATAAAGCCTTGTTTTCCTTTTGATGGCCACAGTGAGAGCTATAAGATCATTGACAACTTGAAATGAGTGAGGTAAGGGATGATATACTGTATATTCATTAACACAGTCAGTATATACTGTATGCCATTGTATGCATGTTAATATCACTTTTGTGTAGGAGAGTGGTCAGATTTGTAAATGTGATCCTTTGATTGCAAAGTTACATTCATTGTCAAATCAAATATATTTGCTGCAACTGAATGAAGATACTCTAGAAATGCAGTGTAATTAATGCCAAAGCTGTATATCTGAATTGAAGATGACTAATTCCTCTATATTCTTCTTATATCCATTAACAATGCCAAAGCTGTATGTTTTATTAAATGTAAACTATTTATTGTGTGTCTAGTGAAAATCTGTGATGTTCATCCCTTTGTCATGAACTGTGTAGTATGATAACCACAGATTCAAAGTAGAGAATTGATCAGTACATGTCAAGCGATGTAGAGATTAATGACTCAACATAAATGAAGAGAGTGTTGATAATGTAGGCTAATAAGATACAGAGTTTTTAATGTAGGCTAATGAGAAAGAGAGAGAGGTTATAATGTTGGTTAGTTGATAAAGAAGGCTAGATAGAGAGTGTTGAAAATGTAGGCTAATAAGATAGGAGAGTGTTGATGATGTACAGTAGGCCAACAAGATAGAGAGAGTTGATAAGGTAAGCTAATAAGATAGAGAGAGTTGATAGTGTATGCTAATTTGATAGAGTTGATAATGTAGGCTAATGAGATAGAGAGTGTTGATAAAGTAGGCAAACAATAATGAGATTGTTGATAATGTAGGCTTATAAAATATGGTTGATAATGTAGGCTAATAAGATAGAGAGTGTTGATATTGTAGGCTAATAAGATAGAGTTGATAATGTAGGCCAATAAGACAGAGAGAGTTGATAAAGTAAGCTAACAGTAGAGAGAGTGTTGATGTATGCTATTAAGATATCTAAGAGAGTTGATAATATTTGCTATTAAGATAGAGTTGATAATGTAGGCAAATAAGATAGAGAGTGTTGGTAATATAGGCTAATAAGATAGAGTTGATAATGTAGATTAATTAGAGAGATAGTGGTACTGATAGAAATATCTAGAGAAAGAGAGCTCACAGATGAAGCATTATCATTACACTCAGTGTGAGTATCTAGATTTGGAGTTTCCAACTAGCAGGATGACCAAACCAAGGACCCAATACAGAGTAAACGAGTACTTGACATTAAGTTCATTTTTAATTAACAATAGATTAATGGCGGTTGGAATGGAGACAAAATTAAAGAAAGCCTTCATCACTTTGGCATTATGGAAAATGTTTTATGTTACTTCAACACCAAGTACTATACAGTTCTGTTCTTTTAAAAAAATAAGTTAATAAAGGTTTCTGATACTCAGACATTCAAGACTATAGTGAATTGAGACTTGACTTAATTGAGACTTGCCCTCGATGGCTTGAGACTTGACCTGAGACTTTACAAGGAGGACCTCATGACATCACTGGATTGTGACTCCTCATTTGTAAATACAATAATTCATCATGTGTAGCATGCATAAACATCATACTAACTACTGTACATAGATGCTCCTCAGTGAGTTCTTGACTGTTTATAGTATTGGTGGAGGTCAAATGTCACTTGAGGTCACCATCAGCCAAAATATGAAAAGCTTGTAAACAAAATATGAAAAGCTTGTAAAGAAGCTCACTCAACAATTATTAAAAGGTTCGGTGATTCAAATAGATGAGTTGTTGGTGCCCTCAATGTTTACTATCTTTATCGCAGTTTATGATGGATGCCAAAGGTCATATGAGTCCACCATTGGTCAAAACCATGTAAACCCGGTAACTCAATATGTCTAGCTTTGATCAATCTCATAGTTGGTGTGTAGGTGCCTCTCTGTGGATTCTTGGTTCTGGTATTGTGTTTGGTAATGGTCATGTCATTTGAGGTCAATAGTGGTCATAACATGAAACATTGTAAACTCAATATAAAGTCCATATTCATTAGTCTCATTAGTGGTAAGTTTGTTTTTTGGTGCAGGTCAAAGGTCATTTGAGAACCTGCAAACCTTGTAAACCTTCAAATTAATTAATTTCAACTTTATAGGTGAATCTTTCACTTATGTATTTAGATGATATATTACATGTAGATACTCTTAATGAGTTCTTGACTGATATTGTTTTTAATTAGGGGTCAAAGGTTGTATAAGGAGAGCCGTGATCAAATCCGAACAGTTTGAAACAGGTTTTATTGGGTGGTAAAGCTTTTGATAAATCTTATAATTGGAACAAGGTATAAACATAATTCTGTTGTTGGTACAGTATGTTGTTTTTTGCGGACAGATTTTGTTCCAGTTCAGCTTGACCCACATTGTCAGTAGTACCACAGACGAAAGACTGATTTAGAATATTTTGTACTTACCAAGTAGGCCATGAAATCTGCTAAATATTGCACATAACTACAGTTGCATTTGTTTCTGATACCAGACACACTTTTAATGGGAGTCTTTAACACACTTGGTCCTTGTCAGCTTAGTTGAAGTGTAAAGGTAAAAAGGTTAAATAAATTGTTAGGTTGGACTGAGATGGTTGTCAGCTGTTGTCTAGAGAAAGTTGAACATCAGTTGAAAAGTTTTCAAATACTTTCAATGAATAAGATAAAGCAATGAATGAGTCATTGAATCCTAAGAGTTGGTTGTTGGCTGAGTGAATTGGTAGCTCTGGTTGGTGAAGAACATAGCATGTTGATGGCATCACAGTGCATGTATCATGAAGACTTGTTATGCAGGTCATAGGCAAAGTGTTGTATCTGTAGAATGTATATTTTGCTTATCAGTTTTCTATTTGGTTGTTGTCCTCAAGTAAATTTTGCAAATTCTGTACCTCTGTAACTGTCAAAAGAGCTGAAACTCTGTGATGTGAGATAATTGATGGGTCCTCGTCCTTTACATGTCATGACTTTCTTTAGGAATTTTCCATAGTTGTTTATACTCACCATACTGCTTTAAAAATCTACTGTAATGCTGTAAGTATATTTATTAAAGCATCTCAAATGGCAGTTAATAGATCAAGTTTCAACTGATATAGTTTACAGAGAATGTATTCAATATAGATCTCAGTGACCCAAGCTGTCATTTTAGATCTCAGTTTAAATGGAAGATTGATTGAAATTCATCATATTTAACACCTTTAGCCATTGCTGCATATCTGAGTCCTTTGGAGATAACAGTAACTGAAGGACATGTTGGACAAAAAGCAGTTACCGTTCAAGTCTGTCGACAACCATCTTCAGAAGAAGTAACCCTTTCAGGTTTGGGCTTATTTTTCTTTAGTCTTAGAAGATCAAAGTGTTGTAAGCTTTGTGAATGCATTGTGATTCGATTTGTCAAAAACATAAAAATACATAAAATGGTTTGACTAGACTTCTCATGGGTGCAAACATATTGACAATGAAGAAAATATGAAAGTAACTTATATCATCTCAAGGCAAGGGTGACTGAAACCTACTGGTAAGAGATAATAACCTCACTATTACAAGTTGTTGAATTGAATTATGCCAATTGGATAGCCCTGTTGGTGAAATGAAAAGTCAGGCTATTTTAATGATGGTATGTTTCAATTTATTTGTTGCAGTTAGCTGCTGAGTCTCATCATTTGTGGTCTTTCAAATATGTTTCTATCAAACTGTTTGTTGTGGGCCTCTTTAGTTACTGTTTACTGTATTTGATTACATGCAATTTGACAGGTATGAGAGGGGTAATTGGAGAGGGGGGGGGGCTGGTGGGGGGTTGGTTTTCACCTTTCTTTAATTGTCAACTGCACCTTGGTTAAACTTGATCTAAAATGAAAAATATCTCTTCTACTTGAGAGAAATAGTATGTCAGTTTAATACAGGTAAACTAGGTAATATCAGAAACCTTATCATTAGAAATGAATCAGTCTTTATTAGAATCATTTGCATGATTGCAGACCTATAGTGTGTTGCTACCTTTTGTACCTTTTATGCTTGAATTTTTAACACTAACTTTAATGACTTTAGACATTGAGACTGATTACAGGTTAAATAAAAAAACTGACAACAGAGCACAGGGAATAATTTAGTGTTCAACTTTTGTGTAGCAGTTTTGAAATCCCTGAGTTACGTTCTTGTAAAATACTACATGATCTCTGTGTAAAAAAGTGCTATCATGTTTGCATTTATATAGCAATTTGACCATTTTGTATGTCATTTTGCAATGCGATACTAGAAGACGTAGGGTGCTTTTACACTAGAACCGGATCAGATCCCCTGATGTTATCATCTCTTCATGGGGTAACCTTGTGCATTGATCCGAGCGCATTTACACTTGAGTTGTACTCTGATCCTCTGCAGCTTTTAACTGGATGTTGGTAAAAAAATTGGATTGGAAATGTGTGATGCGCAGCCGCGGATCGCGTACTATGTATACTCCAAAACTTTCGTTGTCATGGTTGCATAGTCTTAGGGTGACAATACTACGCTTTGTACGGCCCACATGCACTCAATGTACGCAGGAACTAGCACATGCATGATACACGACTGGAATTTCACACAAGAATGCATGTGACATAATGCGGTTACCTGATATCAGGTCGCTGTTGATGCGGGAGTGTTTACATTGCAAAATTGATCTCGAAGTCCGGATCAGATCCTGGTCTCTGCCAGCATCAATAGGAGGATCAGATTCTGATCTGAACTTTTTGATCACAACAGCCGTAATCTCGACGTCAGGATCAGATCCTGACATTGACGTCTGGTTCGTATCTAGTGTAAAAGCACTCTTATTCCCTGGAGCAGCCTGTATTGACTATACTGATCAATAACTTATAGGTTTCTTAGTAATGGTATCAGATATTATTAGTTGCTATAACCAACTTTATTTGACCTGATGAGTAGAGGTAAAAGTCTTTATATTTATCTTTTACTCTGTGTAAACTAGTTACCATCTGACAGCATGCTATTGCATGAAAAGAGCACTGGTTGTAATATTGAGGCTTTCACAAGTGAAACCTCTCAACTGAAGATTAAAAACCCCAACTCAAATAGCTCCCTATACATTGATTGATTACTTAATTAATGTGCTGTGCATGTATCTTCTCTGTACAGTGTACACAAATGCTGGCTCAGCATTGCCAGACGTTGACTTTGTGGACATTCCATTCAACACTCGCCAAGATGTCACTATTAGTGCTGGACAGCCCTGCAATTCTGTGAATGTCTTTATTATATCTGATTTGACCCAAGAAACGATGAGTAAAATCTTTCTCTTGAACTTGTATGATCCACAACTATCATCATCAATGGTGCATTTTGTGCCTGCTAATGGCTTAACCATCATTACTATAACAGATGATGATCCTGGTAAGTATAAAGTAATAAATCATTCCTTAATACAAGCAAACCAAGCAATGGTTATCTTCTCTGATAATGTAGCTTGAAAATACTATGCATGCCATAGATTATGAACAAATTAATTCTCACCACAGTATTGAAACAAGTTACTGGTCTCGCTATCAATGGTTTGTCTATATGGCTGGGAGGAGTTCTATCACTTACTCAAGCCGTGCTATGGTAATATAACTGTGAGTACCATGTTTAATACCTGTGATAAGATGTTGTGCACATGGTGCTAAGCATTCATTTAAGGGAAGATCATGAGAGCTGGCTGACAGACTTCATGAAACTAACAAAAGTTAAATTGTTGAGATGTCATAATGAGATAAAAAATGTGCTTGCATGTGATATATGTTTGATAGGAAATACAGTACATATATTCATGTTGGAAATAGGGGTCTACAGCTTATTGTGTTTCTGGTATATCAAAAATCTGTTGAAGTACCTAGGATTTTAATGAGTAGATGCTAATTAGGTTCAACATTATGGACTTGAAGCTGCATGTTAAATTGACTTGTAATCTAACTGTATATTCATACACCCATAAATGAACTCAGTCAAAATGTACTGGAAACGTAATCTGTTCCTAATAACTGTTAAAGGTATTGAATGTTAACGATTACACTCCAAAATTTTTGTTTGCTTTTGCTGCCATCTTAATTTGTTGTCTATCCTACAGAGCAAAAAGAGAAAATATAGCTAGAATAGCTTACATATGTACTATTAACACAAAATCAACTAATCAACTTGTAAGATGCAGAATGATATGTGCAAGGATGGGGAATAAGTGATGCTTAAAGTATAAAGCAAAAACATCCCTATTTACATGCATGGTTCCCACACTGTCAGGAAATTAGGAAAAGTCACAGAATTTAAAGGTGCCAATTTGGGTATTAAGGTGACCAGATGATTCCTGGGGACAGTCCAGAGATTTCATGTACCATCCCCAATAAAAAGTGTCATCGGAATTATCCTCTGATTTTTTGTAACGTCACCTGAATATCCCCAATTTGTAGCAGGCAGACAGTTTAAACCTAACTTGTATTGTTTACATCTACAAATATAAATGTCATTCTTGGCTCACACACAAATGCAACCTAGACATTGAATAAGTTAATATATATACTGTAATTCACATAACAAGCATCTTGTTGTACTTAGCCATGAATAAGTCTTCCAGTTACCTTCACATTTATGGCATTGGATTTTTTCTTTGGACTTATTACATAAACATACTTTACTATAAAGTGTTTTAATTGTGTAGATGACGGATCAGGGATATCCATGCCATCTGCATGGTTACTATTGAATATATATTTCAGACTAAAATTGTGCATGCAGTGTGATTGCAACTTTGATTGTTTTTGATTGTGTTCTATTCCAGCATTAATGGTCAATACATTGCAGTAACTGCCCAGAAACATATACACAAAAGAAATATAAACACTCGTACATGAGTGCATGGCCTTCAAGCAAAGTCAGACCATCAAAATAAAAGTTGAAATAATCCTTTTTCATATTGACAGAGATCTCAATAATAAACAAAAGATACAAAGTTTAAATTTTAAATAAACACATTTCAAAATTTGAGGTCTACATAGATCGAAATAAACAGATAATACAAGTATAGTCTGGCAGTATCCTGTGGATATGTAAATATATCTATAGTTCCCACGAATATATATTTGTAAACTGTTGAGGTTGGTATTTTGTTAGCGATTAGAAATTAGGAAAGTCTGTGAGTATTGGTTGAGGTAGCATTTGCTTTGTTTGTAAACAACAGATGTCAGAAAATGTTGAGGATGTGCTACCAGAGTGTATCCATTGATTCTCTGTTTGTGTGACAATCATAAACATAGCTTGTATAATAAATTTACATCTTGGTTCCTATCAGTGGTGTTCACTGATCATCATTAATTATACAACAAGCACTGAGCATGTTAATAATCTCGGCTACATATAATGTATATGTCCAGACAAGCTGTGCCAAAACATTGATGACATCATCCTGAACTAATCACCTCACTGTTTCCAGGAGTACCAAAGCTACTCAATTACTTTGAGAACTGGTAATATAATGTATAAGGAAATTAACTCTTAATGGTGTATATATGGTCTAAATTAACAGCATGTTTTATCTAACAACTCTGCATCCATTTGTTACACCACAAAGTTAAGGAACTTTCTATATGTTCATGGAAACATGATATGCATAATAATTGTATATTACTATGATATCTGATTTTAAAAGTCATCTAGTAGTGCTGTAAATGATGACCAAATAATGATCTTCATAAGACACATAAGACAAGTAATCTGAACTTAACAGCTTTAACAATTTGTATGTGGTAAAGGTGTCATGTGTGGTTATAGTTATCTCAATAACTCAACTGTGTATTGAGATGATGTTATGCTTTGACAGGAATGCAATTTGTTGTATGTGTTCCTTTTCAGCATCAGTTACAAATGTTCATTAAGGTATGTAGCACATAATGACAATAAATAGTTACTTAGTTTGAAAGTGGAAAAACCAGAAAGACACTCTTTTCTGTAGATTTAGTGACAATTTGCTGTAACATAACTCCTAACAGACCAGTACAGTTCAGACTGTATTGTTACTCATTTACAGTAGATCCCTGTTAGTACTACCTGTGTGTGTCTCTGCAGAATGTTCCTTTGTTCATGTCTTGATCGTATGTGGGAATGCACTTGATTGGCGAATTGTAAGAAGTTTCTATGTATATTCAGTATTTCAAACAAGTCTGTATCAAATCAAACATGCTTATTTAATTGTCTAGGCCTAGCCCACTGTCTCCACATTGACATTTAACAAAGATTTGTAAACATATAGGGTTGTGTAAATATTTTTAGATCATAGTATATGTAGCCTTATTTCTGACACTTTGGTCTTTGTTTAAATAATCTTAGCCTTGACTTTTGAAGTTCATTGTTGGTTTGACATTAGACCGCCTGTCAAGTCTTTAGTTTGAAGGTAAATGCCAAGGCCTCCTAACATTAGTAGGGAAACACCCTGACATAAAGACTAGCTCTTATTAAAGCGGTTTCAAATGTAACATTATTTTGCACATGCTGTTGTGTTGAGCTTGGATTGTAGGCTACATGTTTGGAAACAGTGAAATATGCTACCTAAGTAACTGTAGCTTGTGGCAACTTTGCTAAATATACATGCAACAGGCTGGTTTTCAAAAGAAGACACAGTAAGTTTAGCATTTGCAAAATAAGTAGATTTAGTAGATTAGTAGATAGGAGTAAGTTTTTATTGAAATGAATGCATTAGTTGACACAGTAGGTAAAAGCTTAATAACAGTTTTGCAAACTCTTTGCGATGAACTGATAAAAGTTTGGCAGGCTTTGCGTGCATATCAATCTTTATGCTTACTTTAGGCCTACTGTTTACTGTAAGTTTTATGACGTTTTGATTGTTGTTTAAGTGTTTAAGATTGTAACTGGTCAGTTGGTATAGGTTTGCCATATAAGCTTTAAACAAAATAACTATGAAATAATATTACCTTCGCCATAGGTACGTGTTATGATTAAACATGGCAAACAGACTTGCTAGTTAGTGAACCAGAATGCGAAGTGCAATGAGGTTTTGATGGCCTCATTGCACTAAACTTCTGCTTGTAAACCAGAAATAGTTATTACAATATAAATTACCCAAACCACAATGTTGATGTACAATTACACTATGGCATGGTAAACAGGTCAGTACACTGTGCGTGGAAGTACACCCTCTACCAAAAACAACAGGGGTCTTGTACACAATGTGATACATCCACACATCAAGTATGAGAAATAAAAGGATTTCTATTGTTAGCATATAAAAGGCTTTTCAGAGTTTGACCTCTGCTGACCTCAAATGAGATTTGACCTCACAAGCAACAGGATTCTTGTACTCAATATGGCAAATCCATACACCATGTAGCCTGTGCAAAGTATCTAAGACTTCTACCATGAGAAATCATGTTTTCAAGGTTTTCAGGTCTGACAAATGTTTATAAATGTTCTCGCTATTAAAAATCTACTCGCCAAAATGCAAAATTCACTCGCCGCTATGACTGCTGTTCAAATCTCAATAGTGCAGATCTACAACATCAATACTTTCTATGAACAAAGGTTATAGTTAGGCAGATACAGGGTGTTACATAATTGCACATTAGAAAATTATGTTTCTATGCAGTATAACATTTAAAAAAATTTCCACCAAAAGTAAGTGATGAACAAAAAAAACATGTCGCAGAATCATAAATAAGCAGCTAGGCCTACTGAAGTGTCTCAAACAAATACAGATAAAACATCTGCAAAAATACCTACAAATATAGCTTGGCTTCTGTTTCATATGGGCTCCTCCAGAACAAGGCATATACTGAACAAAAGCTAGCTGTGCGCGAGTCTTAAACCTATCAGTACCTCACTGCTAATTTGAACCGCTACTCAATTAGTACACGATTTGTAATTTTCACAATTATTTGTCTCGTATTTTTGCTGCAGATTGGTGTGCCAAAATATCTCTATTACTCTATTACAGTGCCTAAATCAAAGCGATCTTTTACGCACTGCCAAACTAAGGCCATTTTACACATTTAATTCGCATTGAGATTGGTCATAGTCGAATATCTAACTAGGTGACAGTTAAGTTGCGTAACCTGAAGTTTTTATTTGGCATTGAATCTCGACAATTGCGAAATATGACAGAAACCTTCCAATAGCAAAGCTGTATGTACATATACACCTTTTTTCACGCAATGTATATAACCAAAGTATGCTCCAGAGCAACGCACTGAAGGCTATGGGAATTTTTACGCGAGTCTAGATTTGATTCTCTGGATGCCCATAAGCTTACTTCCAATTGCCAACAGCCTCGTATGCTTATGAGGCGTAATGCACGTGTTGATTACTAGGCTGGTCAGTGGGAGATGCGGTAGATTATGAAACAAGATTCCACATTGACCTTCATAAGAAAAAAACAATACTTCTTGCACTAAGCACGTCACAACAACAAAATAAATGGGAGTCTTGTCCAAGCTTCCTTTCTTGAGATATCATGCTTACAAGGTTTTCACAGTTTGAGCCTCAGTGACACCAAATGACTTTTGACCTCCACAACAAACAATAGGCTTCTACTAAATGTGGTTCTCCTTTACACGAAATACGAATTTGATCCAAGTTTTCCTTCTTGAGATATCTTATTTACAAAGTTTTCACAGTTTGAGCCCTGGTGATGCCAAATGACTATTGCCCTCCCTTGAAAACAATAGGCTTCTTTTACTTAATGTGGTACACCTACTCACCAAATATGAGATTGGTCCAAGCTGCCCTACCTGAGATATCGTGTTTACAAGCAAGGCATCACACACACTCACACACTGTAACTCAACAAGGGAATGTTGGACTTAACTCAAACATGGTATATAGATCCGCCATAGTGAGAAGGTGTGCCCTATTGTTTTTGGTGCCTGTGAAGGTCACCAAAGGTCAGTTAGAGGCCAAAAACCCAAAATATTAAAACTGCAATAACTCCCAGTGCCAATGTGTGACAAGGTTGATATTTTGGGACAAGTTGTGAACTGGTTAGGAGAACATTTTGAAATTTAACATTTATGTGAT
Source organism: Apostichopus parvimensis (assembly GCA_000934455.1). NCBI lineage: Eukaryota > Metazoa > Echinodermata > Holothuroidea > Aspidochirotida > Stichopodidae > Apostichopus > Apostichopus parvimensis. The sequence continues at coordinate 205,768 of KN882227.1, forward strand.
CCGAGGTCACCAAAGGTCAATTAATGTTAAAAAACAAGTATTTTTGCGATAACTTAAGAACGAATTGTCCGTTAGGGTTGGGAGTTGCTGTAATCCAATTGTCGACCCGCATCTGGTTGACACTTGACCTCAATTTGACCTCTGGTGACCTTTAAGTGTTGGGGATTTTTACAGTTTCGATGCTATTTTCAGATGTCAAAGGTACCTTCTGATCATAAATGTCAATGGGTTGACCCCCGGGTGACCTTTGTGTGTGAAGTTATAATGGGGTCAAAGTTTTCGGTCGGAGTTAGGATGGCTGTACAGACTTGTCGTGTTGATTTTTGGAATCAGGAGATCAAACTACATCTGAAACCAAGGTCAAAAGGTCAAAGGTCACATTAGAAAAAATGTGCTTATTTTGGGAGAAAATGGGCGAAAAAGAAAACGTTTGGTTTTGATGCTAGATTTGGATATCAAAGGTACCTTACGATCAAAAATGTCAATGGGTTGACACCCGGGTGAGCTTTGTGTGTGAAGTTATACAAGGTCAAAGTTAATTTTCAGACATTTAATGCAATAAATCCCAGTGCCAATGTGTGATTAGGTTGATATTTTAAGACAAGTTGCAAATGGTATAGGGGAATATTTTCAAACTTAACGGTCATGTGATCCGAGGTCACCAAAGGTCAATTAATGTTAAAAAACAAGAATTTTGCAATAACTTGAGAACAAATTGTCCGTTAGGGTTGGGAGTTGCTTCAATGTAATTCAATTGTCGACCCGCATCTGGGTGACCCTTGACCTAAACTTGACCTCTGGTGACCTTTATTTTTTGGGGGGATTTTTACAGTTTTGATGCTATTTTCAGATGTCAAAGGTACCTTCTGATCATAAATGTCAATGGGTTGACCCCCGGGTGACCTTTGTGTGTGAAGTTATGTAAGTTCAAAGTTAATGTTTAGACATTTAATGCAATTAACTCCCAGTGCCAAGGTCTGACACGATTGATATTTTGGGACAAGTTGTGAATGGGGTGGTGGAACATTTTCAAACTTAACGGTCATGTGATCTGAGGTCACCAATGTTATCATATCTGTTGACCCGCTTGTAGGTGACCATATATTTCTTACATTTTCGACGCCATATTCAGATCTCAAAAGTGCCTTCCGATCAAAAGTCTGATCACAATTTGTGATCACAAAAGTGTTGGCTATAGTGCTGGTTACTTTATGGGTACATGTAGGACCACAATTACTTGGACTATTTGAGCTCAATCTTGCTATGATAATATTATGTGTATTGTCATATACCCCTACGCAAGGAACCACAGTGCCCTTGGGCTCTTGTTCTAGATTATCGGGGAGGGTTGCCGGTAAACAATTCTTTTTCAGAATCCTTCATAGTTTAAACTGTCATATCCAACATGGTGCGATAGCCATGTAAATGCTTTCCGATTGTTAGGTCAATAACACTGAGTTTTAGTAGCCTAATATTAGGCTTACACAAAGGCATTTGCTACATGGCAATCAGATTTAATCAGAATGATATGTCATTTTCCATCATTTTCTTCTTACAATGTGGCTTTTTGTTAATAGTACCAAACGGCCATGTATTAATGGTAAGCTTATGTGTAGAGTATATTTATAGTGAACATGTTGTTCTCCACAAATAGCTAGAAATGGTAGGTGACAGGACTGATTAGCTATTAACAGACACACAATTTCTGTAAGCGTTAATTGGTACATATTTGTTTAAGGGTTCAACGTTAAATGGCAGCAAAACACAAGTTTAAGGTGATTTGAGGTCGAGAGGTCAAGGTTTATAAACCAAGTAAACGCAGTATCCCAAAAAGTAGAGCTTGAGTGAACTTGAAATCTTCAATGTAAATCCATCTTAGTGTTTTTCAAGAACTCAGTTGTTTTTATGAGGCAAAGGTCCTTTTCAGGTAAGTAGAGGACAAAATCTGGAAACATTATAGACATGAAAACTTAAATGGTAAACCATGGTTGAATCTTAAACTTGAGTGCAAACCCTAAGTTGCTGATAACATAAGGTCAACAATGGTCGTCAAAACTTGAAAAGCTTGTTTGCAGTTTTACAATAAGATGTTCTCATATACAATGTTTCAAGAAATTAGTAAGCCTTTTAGCTTTCTGGATTGCATGTTTGACACAAGTAAGTTGTGGAACGGGACTGTCTCAGTCTGGAAGTCAAATCCCAAGATTAGGGTTGGGCGATATTTGTTTTTTAACGTCACGATAAATAGTTCAAAAATTATCGCGATATTTCGATAATTACGATAATTTTTCCTTGTTGTTTTTAGTGTGTTCGCGAACACACTTAAAACAACTGCCGGTTTCCCACCGGTGTTTTCGCGCGACGAACACACCTA
>KN882227.1:234594-253886 GCA_000934455.1 Apostichopus parvimensis
CAAAGAAACAATGTGTCTATAAATATCATTTTGAAACAATACCATATCATTAATATTAAGCAGCTCTTAAGATAAATTTTTCTCTTATTCTTCTTCACCAAGGTTGAATTTTATAATTCAATAAAATAACAAGGTGTGGCAAGAATATTTGTGCTAAGCTATTTAAAGAAGAATAGATTTATCGGAGTCTGCTAAGAATGTATTGTAGGGCCACACTATGATATCTATCAGAGTTGTGTTGGCTAAACAGTCTGTTGTATTAAGTGATGCCAAAAGAAGTATTATTTAGCCACTGGTGTCACATAGTCTTGGATAATTATGCAGCATGCACAGACAGCTGTGTTTAAGTTAACCAGGTCCACTTTGCCACTGTAACTAAAATATAAATTATTCAAGTTTTCTCAAGCTTTCACAACAGTTAAATATCATTTATTCAACAGAAGATCTGAACAGCTTGTAAGATGTTACTGAATGTCAGAAACTGGTTTGAAAAAAACTTGGTTTTGATTGTGCTTGACTGAATTAATGCGTTTGAATTATTTTGTTATGACAAATTTTGTATTAAGGCCCGGTCACACTATACCGATTTTTTATCAGAATACTATCCGATTTTCCCGGAGGAATCGAAACAGCCAGTTTTTCGTTCAGGTCTTCTAACCACAGTGATAAAGGGCCTTATTTGCTATCTGTTGAGCCATTCCAATGTGGAATAGCCCTCTCCTAACTTTTGATATTGACTCCGTTTCCTTTTATCGGATAGCTATCCGATTTCTCTTCCGATTTTTATCGTTTTTTGATGTGACGTCACTTCAGAATGTAGTCCGTTCCAGAACCCCTCAGATTTGGAGTACAGTAGGTATTCCACAAACCTCACTCTTCGGCCTAAAATCGGAAAAATCGGACCGTATTCTGATAAAATATCGCTGTAGTGTGACCGGGCCTTTAAAGTTTTAGTCATATGAGTTCTGTGCTTTGGTCTGTTTGACTATTTACTTGCATTCAGTTGTGTTAGCTATTTTTTTACTTTTAAAGTCATATCTTAAAGAAAGGTGAACATTGTAGTCTTTCTAATCACTTCCTTCTTTAAGCAGCTGCCTTGTCTGACAAACCTTTTCTTTCTTTACAGATGGGAATTCTCCTCCACAAATTGGGCCCTGTCCAACAGAGATTAATACCGTCCCAAATGGTAACCAATTCTACCTTCTGTTCACAACACCTTCCTGTACAGATCCTGATGGAGATCAAGTAACTGTGACTTGTATTCCTGCTTCTGGCTCTAATATAGCCAACATTCCTGGTGTTATAACTTGCACATGCACAGATTCATCTCAGGCAACTGATTCAGTTGCTTGTCCAGGTAAGTGTTGAATTCTTTACTTGATTGCTGTCATTCCTTGAAACACTACATTCCTAATTTGTATTCATCATTGTAATGGGATTGTCGCAAAGATAGGGTCATCCTACATTGATGAGACTGTTTAATTGTAAGGTATTATAATGTTTGATTCCTTGACAAAGCTACAGAAGGATTTACTAACCAAGGTCTAGCTTTCTAATCTTTTATTTTTCTGACAATGAATGAGGATTGAGAGGGTTGTGTACATGGTTTATTTTGGTATGGGCTATACATGTTATATTATTTTAGCTTTTAAAGGGGACACAAATTCAACAATCATCCTTCTTATTACAGAGATCAATGTGGAGAAGAACTCTCCCAAAACAGCTAGCAATATCTTGCTTGTTTTGGGAGAGATATTAGTTTGAAATCATGTCGAGTTCCTGTAACTTTTTGAATTTGTTAGGTCATAGCTGCCACTAGAAACTGAAACCCTTTAATTTGTGTTTGTTTTTCTTTTCATCTGATCACTATAGAATATGAGGAGTGTTGACTCTAAAGCCAAAGCCATCACTAAATCATGTTGGCAACAATGTTGTACATAGATCTTAAGAAAGCATTTGAAACAGTTGATTATGGTATTCCCGTGAAGAAGCTTAGTCATAATTATATTGATGGCAAAGCCCAAAACCTGCTCTCCAGCTGCCTGTTTAACAGAAAACAATGTTCTACAAGGATCCGTCTTTGGGTCCTTTCTCTGGTCTATTTTAATGACTTAAACTATTCAATTGCAATGTTTTTTTGAAAATGACACAATACTTTCATTTCCAAGAAGAGCTGGTATCAGTTAATATGTTTGAAGCTGTTAGGGCTTTGAAGCAACTAGTGGTTTGATTTTTTTCTTATAAACGTAAATGCTACATAGTGGTATAACAAACCTAACGATATTTCATAGTTATAGTATGAGGTTAATTGCAGCTATACCTTTTGAGTTATAAAATTTTACAAGAATTTCAGATGTTGACATCTTTTGACCTGAGTAACCTTTGACCTTTCTCGCTAGCAAAAGCAGCTGAGAACTTACTATAAAGGAGCATACCAAAAGTGAGGTTCATGAAAGCTAGAATTATAGAGTTAGCTTTTTTTCATAGTTTCCAGCTTTGCCTCTTGTTAACCCCAAATGACCTTTGATCTCTACCCAAACTGCTGAAAGTGTAGTACTCATGAATAGGTACCTACTACCCAAGTATTGCATTCATCAATGATACAGATGTTCATTAATTTATTTACTAGTTTTCTTTTGCATTTTCACCACTGGTGACCTCAAATGACCTTTAACCTAGTTCAAAACAAAAGTAGCCAAGAACTTACTAAGGGGATCTATTTTTAAAGACGTCTCTGAAAACACTTGTTCAAATTTATGATCAGCCTTGGTCCTACGTAGGCCTATTGGGGTAGCTGCATTGCACAGAATCCAACGATAGTGCCACTTCTACTATTCCGGTGGGAACATGTTGACACTTTCACCACATTACTTCATAAAAGTGTACCTGCTGTCCTGTAACTTCACTGTATCGATCTAGCTGCATCTGAGAAATATTCCATCTGCAGACTGTTTGGTGATCATGAACTAAGTGTTGTCACAGTGATGTGTGGGGGGCTCAGATAGTGAAAGGTATTGTTTCACCTCAAACATAGTAGAATGACTGGAGTGGAGTGCTGTATGGCCTAGATGTATATTCTAATGTGGATGGGAGAATGATCAGGGAGTTGTTATGATATGTACTACTTGGTATGACCTGAATTTTTAGAGGTTATAATTTGTATCTGTCGGACATGTGGATAATTTAACACACATTGCGTTCATCCTATAAATGCCATGCCAAATGTTAGCCTTGGCTAGACCTGAGTAAATTAACTTAAAACTGTTTGGGTTGCCTTTGAATTGTCATTTTTATTGTACTACTGTAGGCCTATATACAGCATATAGCTTACAAAGACTGTTGATGTTTCATTGTTTAATAGTGGCAAGGGAATTTTACTTTCTGGCAAGTAGAATTGTAGTCATGCTTGACCAAAGGAGATTTTGTAAAGACTTACTGAAAACCTACCTGCTAGTTTAATTGGCTTGATTTTTGTAAACAATGTATCCTATGAATTTATTCTTTTTCAATCATAGTTGATTGATTTTTTATAAGGATGTTAACATATATTATATAAAGGACTTAACAAGTTTTTTGTGAATATACTGGTTAATTTGTAGGAAAATACCGGGTTAATGATTTTACTAGGTTTCAAAATTACTGGAAAGTGTTTTCAAATGTTGGCATCTCTCTGTTATTACATCTTTTGAATGTCTGTGAATACTGTGCAAAAATTATGAAATTTCTTACAATTTGATGCCATCCTTTTACAAATTAAGACAACACATGCCAATCAAGAGGCAGATGAATTTAGTACTGTGCTCTCACCACTACATCAGCTATTATAGTATTTAACTTTAACACTTCAAACGATGGTATCAGGCTTAATGTTAACACTTGAGTTTCATGTTAACTTCCCAGCTTCCCTGCTCTGTGGGATTCCAGCTTCCCTGCCCTGTAAGGTTCTGTGGGATTGTGATTTTCAATGATGAACAAAGAATGGTCTTCATAATAGTACAGCTTTAACAATATGTAAACTTGTGGTAAAGGTGTCACCAACAAGTTTGTTTCTAGCTAAGCTGAAAGCTTTCGTGTGAGGTATAGCGTTCGAGCAATTTTTGCAAAATTCTTTCACTTTTTGCCAACGTGTTTGAATGACTGCCATTTCGTCATTTTTTTTTCAATTTGGCTGCAATTTCGTGAGTGGTTTGTGTGAGTTAAGTCTTAAAACATGTTATCATATTTTATAAATTTGAAGGTCATTTGAGGTTACCAGAGGTCATATTCTGTAAATGTAAAATTTACTTCGTTCCTCTCTTAACTGTCTCCCCACAACCTGAGCACCCTGATTCTACCGTGCCTAGAATGTCCTGGTAACCTTTTAACACTGTGCATCCTCTATGACCGGCTCCTCCGGTCACTGCCCTTCCTTCCTTTCTTCCATCCAAAGTGTGTAGATTGTTATTTTCGAGCAGATTTTTCCAGCTGATTTCGTCCACTTTCGGTTTCCTAGGATGGGAATTTTTTCCCATCCACTGTTTTTTGGAAGAGTTTGGAGTACTTTGCAGCCCGATAAGTATCCTTTTCTTATTATTAAAGGGGTTTGTAGGGCTGTATTGAGCAGCAGTTACTCCGTATTTTCTGGGCAAACACTAAAGCGGGTAGCAGTTACCCGAATTGTTTACCTTAGTTAGGCTAGTTTTAACGCCGTTTTCCCACACACACGCTATATGCAATAGTTCCCTTTTTTCTTGTTTAAATTGTTTATATTGTTCCCTTATTACCTCTCTTGTTTCCTTGAGTTTTTCTCTCCAGGTTTCATCCCTGGTTCTTCTTCACTTTGAGTGGGGTGGCTTTTTAGGCCTATTTTATGAATACCTTGTAAGCCTCGGGCCTCTAGCCAAGGCATGTTGAAGGTACTTTTATTCACATCTCTTCCTTTGTTAGCTTATTTCCCCTTCCCTGTTCTCCCATCTTTTGGTATTATTTGTTAAGAAGTTTCATTCCTTTAACTTGGGGTTTATCAGTCATGTCTCGGGGTCAACTGAAGTGCTTCAATTGCTCCATGTTCCGTCCAGGGAGGGCTTGGGACGAGTATGACCTTTGTCCTAAGTGCCGTACTTGCAACAGAAGGAACCCGTGTCTGGTGTGTATTCAGTTCACCCCCAGTCAATGGCTAGAGATCGATGCCTGGCTAGCAGGACAAAGGATGAAGCTTCAGGACAAGCTCCCTAACCCCAGCGGCTCCCTAGTAGAGGGAGAATTAGAACAAATGGGAGAGGAAGAGAAAGGAGAGGTGGTAGAGAGGGGCCCAGAGAGGGCAGAGGAAGAGCTTGAGGAAAGAGAAAGGAGAGAAAGAGAAAATGTGCCTCCCACGTTCACAGCGACGTCCCGTCTGATTTTGGCAAATGGAAAAGGCAAGGAAAAGGGCATGGAAAAGGTCAAGGCTCTGAGAAAAAAATTCCCAGAAAGAAGTCCGGTGGAGAGAGCATCCCAAGCCATGTCGCTTAGGAGCACTCCCACAGAGAGGCAGGTGCCGTGGGCACTGGAAAACCTAGTCTGGGTCCCATTCGGAACGCACAAGAGGGAACTTGCGGCGGGACTGTTGCAGCATCAGAGCCAGTCCCGGAGCAGTGACCGAGACAGAGAGCCAATAAGATACCCTGCTGGGATCCCATACTGGGACAGCAGAGGAAGAGAGACAGCCCACAGACCAGCCAGGCTGGAACGCAGTAACTCATGGTCCCGATCCCCTAGGACCAATCATCTGACTCCTCCTCCGACGGTTTAAGGAGGGCAAAGAGGAGATATCGGCCCCAGAAACAATGACATGAGGAAGAACCAGCGTGGCTGGCACAATTAACAGCTGGAGCAGAGGCAGAAGTTGGGAGCCAGAGGGTAGCGGCCGAGACCAGTCCGGATGCGTTCTTGGTCCCGCCACCAACCTTGGAACCGGAGGAAGTCGTCGCTGGAGAGGACACCCTAGATTGCAGGGCTTCGGTAAACCTCTCGGGACTGGAATAGAAACAGAAGAACCCCTGGAGTTTGAGCCCCTAGAGGACGAATTTGCATGTAGCCTCGAGGAGGAGGATATCCCTATGGCAGGAGGAACATTGCGTCCAGAACTGACAATGAGGGGGGTGGAGATCTTCCGAAAGCACTTGGGCTTTGAAAAGTCGCCAGACCTACCACACAAACCAACCCGGGTCTCCAAACTGACGGCAACAGGGGAGCTTGCTAGCGGACCAAGAACCACCATACCAATCGACGCCTCGAGCTACGATAGGTTCGAGGCGATTGCAGACAAAAAGAAATGGACTGCATTCCCAGCAAAAGCAGAACGATCCATCAGAGTACCAGACGACAATTAGCTCTGTTTAAGTGTCCATCCATCCCGCAGGAGCGAGAAAAACTGAGATCAGAACAGGGGTCCTCATCGTAACAAATTTTCAGAAACCCTAATCAGAGAAAATTAGAGGAGCTACTGGTCGACGTGGACGTAGCAGCATGTTCAGGTATGAAGTTTACCTCCGTCCTCATGCTCGCCGCGGAAGTACTTATGAGGCACCACCAGCAGCTCCCTCAGGACTACAACCATGTCTCCAGAAATGAAACTGGACAACTATTACTACTCCTTGGTCAGCTCGTGAAGCTGGCGTTCGATCAATTTGCCGAGTTACCACTCGATCAGTGAAGGCCAAGAGGGATAATGTCATATCCTCCATCAGCTGGCCATCGGTGGAAGGCAAGGATGTTAGCCTTACCGTCCCTTGGAGATGCCCTGTTTGCTGGAATCTTCCAACAGAAATTACAGGAAGAAGTGTCTCGCAGAGAAACCCTAGCTATATCAGAATTCCGATCATCGAATAGATTTAGAACAAGACCCTACCATCCAAGAGAGACCAGGCAGGCCAGAGGAGGCAGAGGAACTTCTCTCAGCACACCAGCAAGAGGGTACCCGCGGGGCACAGGACGAGAAACAACCAATCGACCACTTCGGCTATGGGGAATGAGAGGCAGAGGCCTAATGATGACTCGACAGGACAGCGACCGCTTCTCCGCTTGACCGCCATTTGCCGCCCGGCCCTATGGGTGCCCACCTCACCGCGGCCATTCCGATTGACATACTTTACTCAGCAATTGGAAACTATTGGCGGGGGAAAATGGGTGTTGGAAATAATTCCACAAGGGTATCAGATAGAATTCACCTCCAGTCGGAAGAAATCATATCACACCTGCAAGACACAGAGAACTGGGACCGAGGGGTCCCCTTCATCCTGAATCTGCTACATACGCACTCCTTCAGTTTTATCCATGTTCAGTCGTTTATGTCCCTGACCCCCTTCCCAGTTTTCAGTTGGGATTGAAGCCCCTGTTTAGAGGAGGTGTTGTAGGGGTGGGTACCTATCAGATAAAAAGGTGATGTCTGACCTTGATATCACAAGAACAGTGAACCTGTACAACAGAAAATTGCCAGGTGTGTAACAATAGATCTGTCAATATAAACTTTTCATAACCTGTTGTATGGATTTAAGTTTATCATTATGAGTGACTAAAGTAAACTTGTCTGGGACCATCAGAAAATGTCTTCATACACATGCAGGGATTGGAAAGTGTGCAAAATCAGTTTTACATGAAGCTATTTTGACCTTGACTGTCTTGTGAGATAAAGTTAATATTCTTTCTGATTCCTGTAGTTTTCTAAATATTTAGCAAACAATAAAGGTGTCCTGTAGTTCTGGGTAACGCCTGCATTGAATGGTTAACTTATTCCTTTTTGTTTCCTTGCCGAAGGCCAATTTACACCATGTTGATGGCGTGCGCGTGTGTGTGTGTATGTGATGCCTTGGCTTCTAAACATGATCACTCATCATTTGTAACTGGTATGAACAACAAACTTATAATCACAATCTTAGTCATGATTTTTTTTTTTGAGAAAGTTGGAATGGTGTATGGTTGTCAATATCAATTGCAATGAATCAGAAATAGTCATGAAGTGGTAAATGGTTCCTTACAGTTGTTAAAGAGGTTGGTTGCAGAATTGTTCAGTTTGCTCTTGTTGATGGCTATAGAGTGAATACATGTGATATCTCCACACATTAACACTGTAATTACTGTCAAGAGAGCTGAACTCTCTGGTGTTCTGATTCTGACTTAATTGTAACTCTGGATACATTTCAATCAGTTACCAATCAGGTGAATGTACACATATACAAACATTTTAAGGCCACAAATCACAGCCATTTCTGCAGGCTTTCTTGTTTATAAGTTCATGTCTTTCCTTTAAGCTGTTTCTTAAACTTAAATGGCAATACATGGGTTTATTGTGAAGTATGGCTCTTTCATGTTTGTACTCAATACATGCTTCTTGTTTTTCTCTTGTACTTTCACAAGTGTTCATAAGTTCAAGGAAATTGCAATGATAAGCATTAAATAGATAAACCTAGAGCATAAAGCATGTGGTGGAGATATGCAGTGCTTCTTACACTGTAAAGCAGTGATGTTTCATCTAGCTGGCCGTCCCTGTTATGATGATATAAATCCCATCTGGTGATGGGTAACTAAATGAACATCAACAACTGCTCAATAAACAAGGCGATTCCCTTCTCTGATGTCACAGATTTTATTATATTTACTTAAAATTTGGGAATTTAGGCAATAAAAAGTGCATATCGAAAATGAAAACCAATAATATTATTAATCACTTTTGTGAACTGTGAAACTAGGGTGTACCACCATGTAAGGGAGAAGCATAAGTGTAAAGTAGTGGATGTTATACCTTTATTGTATATGGTTATACCATGAAAGAAATTTAATTACTTAATTTTCCATATGTTTCAAGTATTTCCTTTCAGCAAATAAATATTATTGGGTGTCATGTAGAGGGCCCTCTTCATTTTTGCTACCAACTCTAATTCATCAATTTTAATGCAAATTGATAATGGTAATGCAGGGAAATAACTTCAAAAGTGTTTTACTCTGTAAAGTAATTTGGGAGAAAAGTTTGATTGTCTCGTTATTATGTAAACAGTTTAGAGATTGCTGCCCTATATTGTTCATAACAATGACATTTCACACAAAAGGATATATGTCTTAGAATACATGGGTTTAAAAGGCTGTTGCTCACAAGTCTACAGTACCCTATACATCAAGTCAGTGGATGCCTGTTTTCTCCATTCACTGTACATACATATTAGTCCAATACATGATTTGTGGTTTAAATCTGATACTGATCGTTATCAAGGGGAGCAGCTGGTGTGTCATGTAATAACCATGTGACCTGATTGCATGTTTCTAGCTACTACAGTAACTTACATAAGCGTGTTCTCAATTCTCCAACTGTTTAGTTTAACAGAGACCATTTCAACAAGATGAGACATTGTTGATTGCCTCATGTTGATCAGATAGAAGGCCTAGTGTACAGTTTATACACTAATGTCCATGTCACTTATATGTATACACAGTTGTCAGTTAGGAGTGTAAGAAGTGTGCATAGCTTAGCTGAGAACTACTGTAACAACAGTCTTGAGATTCTAAAGCATTTCTGCACTAGTCAAGGTTTGAATGTCATTGATTGTATGTTTTTTGCAGTAAATATTGGTAATATTTAAGAAACTACAGCAGGCAAAGTTCTCCATCATTCCTCTCTGTACACCATTCTGTATTTATCTGTTTCCTCAAGCCATACTCTAACATGATGCTAATGTCTTTTACAGCAGGCAAAGTTCTCTATTCTTCCATGTTCACCCCTCTGTGTGCATCTGTATACTCATTCTTCAAGCTGTGCTCTAACATATTGTTACTGTCTTTCACATTACAGATTGCATCAGACTTGCCTCAGCTGGTCAGTGTAGTCCTGATGAGTGTTCTTGTACTAAGGGGACATGTACTTCACAGACTGGTAGATGTGAGGCCACCTGTAGTGTTTACCAGTGTCCTGCAAGTAAGGCTGCATGTGGTATCTTTCTATTTATGGTCATGAGGGGCAGGCCTAAACAAATATTATTAAAAGTACCTGCCAATTGGTCACCGTGACTAAAAATTCACTCGCCAAAACACAAACTTCACTCACCACTATGATTGTTGTACAAGTCTCCATACTTGTAGTATAGTACAGATCTACAACATCAATACTTTCTGTAAACTAAGGTTAGGTAGATACATGGCACTACGTAATTGCACATTTCTGTGCATTATGAAATTTTAATTTTAATATTATAAAACTCGGAATAATGTGGTGACAACTTGTATTGTTTATTGTAGTTATTTAATGCTCTCATATTTTAACTTCAGATGGGATTTCCACATATTAATTGTTAGTAGTCTACTTGGACCGATAGTACTATACTCTACTGTGTAGGGATTGCCTGCGCATAACCAAGCCGGCATAACATCAATGTTTAATAACTTTTGTAATATTTTAAGAAATTAATATATGAATAAATGCCTTTACAACACATAACATACTTCATAAGCTCAAACCCTTTCTGTAATAAACCGTTATTTTAAATTGTAAATGATTTTTTTGCTGTATGTATATAAATGCTCTGTGAAGTTCGTGTACAACCTCCACAAATGAAAAAATTCCCGTACATAATGTATGTGCAGATAGCCAACCATTTTACAAAGTTAATTCCCATTGAGATTGGTCATTGACAAAAATCAGTTTACAACTTAAACTTGCTCCAAGGTTGCCAAGGTACTCCTTTTATCATTCTGTTAAAGGTGTGTAATGATAGTCTTGCTACAATTGGGGTTTGACTAACCCACAAGTTATCTGGCAAAATGTCGAGGGAAGTGCATTTGCTATTCGCCAAAGCTTAAATTCTACATGCTATTATGGCAGTTTGACAACCGTATTTTTCAAGGCCTGGTTAGTGGTGAAGTTCAAAACTGATTGTAGGTCAACACAGCTCAATGTCTGAAAACCTGGTAAACATAAAAAGCCTGAGTGAGGCATGAAACTGGATTTTTATGGTCCATGTGAGATTTGAATATAAAAAGTTGAGTTAACTATGGATTGGTCCATGAATCCAATGATCAGAAATATATATTGAGGGACGTTTAAATCACATCTCTTTAACTGAAATGTTTGAAACTTGCTGTAATAACTATCATAACAATGATGGTTAAAATTTGAAAATCTTGCATTATTTTCTATGGGAAGAAACCACCAAGTTGCTTGCCTTTGGCTTTGTAGGTATTGGGCAGCTATACAGCCTCTTAAACACAACACAAATTTCAAACGGGGAAAAAATTCAGAGAACAAGTTTTGCTAACATCACAGCCTTATATGTTATAAGTTATTTTGTAATAAGCAGTTAAGCATTAAGTTGAACATTTAAAAATGATTCTTTCACAGTATATTGGTACAAACATATGAGACACAAACCATGTTCTGACATTAATACCAAGTATTTCTTGTGTCATTTAAGTCAGATTTACATCTGTGTGAATATAAAACTTGACTTTGGATAAACGAGTTGAAAGACAAACTGAAAAATCTCTTGGATTTTATATTAAAAGTAGTCAAATATATTTGAATTTTACCTTCATGTTTATGTTAAGAAAGGGAATAAACAGAAGTTGGAACTCACTAACCGAGGACAAGAATGTCAACATTTTCCCCTTCTGGATAAGGAAGCCTTATAAATATCTCAATGACAAAACTCTAAATCAAAAACAACAAGTGGGCAATCCATGGAGTTGCACATCTCATATCCTTCATGACTTTACTCTTGGTATCCTAAGTTTGTTAAAAAGTATGCCATTTTTTCACACAGTTAGTTTGAACTTGAAGGAACTTACAGTAAAGGCCATTTTGACCTTTGACCTCACCTCAATTGACCTTTGTCATTGTCCCTAAACACCAAAATTTAGTCTACTTAAAATTTGTCTCAACATTCTCTACATAAGGTGTGGTGTTATGCCTTTTCCTCCATGTTGACAAGCAGAAAATGATTAAAAACCAATTTTTAGCTTTTTGACATCAGACCTATGACATCATCACTCACAGGCAAGTTTACATGATCAGGCACCTACCCACTAAGTTTGAGCTCCATCGGACTTCCGTCTAGGAAGAGTTTGAGACACACATTTTTGCTCACACACACACTCTCTCACACACATCCCCTCCTATCTGATGAGGGGTGAAGTACATATATCATCTCCTATTACATGTAGGGAGATGAGATCATACATACATGTTTTGAAATACAGTAAGCACACTCTAACATGTCATTATGTGAAATATGAGAGCACTGTCTATTGGAATGATTAGCCTTGACACACTGAACAAAGAAATCATATTTTCTCAGCATGTAGTTGTAAGCAAGCTATGGCCAATGAAACTTATCTTAAAAACTTAAAGATTTTATAGTATATTAAGTGGAAGATAGTAAAATTTCTAAGGGTTTCTGTACAAAAACTATTCTTGAGTTTTATATTTGTGAACTGATGCCCTATCTTGTATAGTAATTTATTATGATTTGCATGACTAATTATTTCCTAATGTTAGCAGTAGATTACACAAGAATCACTGGGTTACCTTATACTGTACATGCATTCCTATGGACTTGTAATAAAAAGGAGCAACCTTCACAGCTTCTTATATTTTCCTAATATTTGTACTTCAATATTGATCACTTCTTTGATGCCCTTGGCTGAGTGAACATGTTTTTCCAATGTTCATATTTTCTTATGTAAAGTTTGCATTTTATGTAATGCTTTTTATGCATATGCAATTTTCATTTGGACAGTCATATGAATGGGTTACTCAAAACAGTTGTACTTTTACATTGTAATGGAGTTCTGTGAGTCCTTACTTGCCTTTGTAATTGTCATTGTTCCTAAACTTAGTAAGTAGGAGATTTTAAATAATATTTAATTTTTTTATTTATCTAATAGTTGCCGTATGCCCCTAATTTAAGCATCCAATAAAAGCTTTTCAACGAAATAAAATACTCTCTTCTACAATTCATATATCTTTTCTTTCAGATATTGCGAGTGAAAGTTTATCTCAGGTAAATCCTCAGTCATCTGTTGAGATCAAGTGTATCTTAGAAGGATCCACTGCTGTTGTTAATAGACTGAGGATCAGACTATCTAGATCAGAGGGAGCAATAGATGATCATGGAATAACACAAGAGACTGAACCAGACATGTCTGATAACAGAAGAGAAGAAACTTACAGAGCATTGAGTGTGTCTGAAGATGATCAGTTCTTCTGTATCCTGTCACTGGGTGCATCTATAGTCGGATCAATCAATGTCACAGGCTTTGTGTACAGTAAGTATATAGTGTGGAATCTCTGTACAATTGTGATGTGTCATAACATCTTATAATGTCACCATCTTTATGGTTTATGTATCTGAATTTGATTTTTTCCTAGTTAACAGTGTATAAAGAGGGTGCATAATCTAACATAGCATTGTAATGATATTGTCTAGATCAGCTGAGGAGACAATAGATGTCAGTGGTAGGATATCACAATGGACAGTTCCAGTTATTACTGCTGACAGAAAAGAAGTAACCAGTGTATCTGAACATGATCAGTTCTTCTGTGTCTTGTCATGGTTTAGCTTTATACTTACAGCAGTCAATATTACAGGCTTTGTGTATGGTAGGTTTATCGTGTAATTATGTTCTCCAGAGTTGCCACCAACTCAAAGCCAACTGTTTTCAATATCTAAAGAAAATGTGTTGGTACGTGATCTTTTATCCTCTTTGTCTTTTGATTACAACCCACCATGGTGGCCATATCTATAGGGAATTCTGGCTATATTGTTAATATTAGCATACACAAAGGGTTGTTTCATAGTTCTCCTAGAGTCATATCAATTTATTGTATTAACAACCCTCTATGAAGTTACAATGCATAAGATACCCCTATGTAGTGAATATTTTCCGTGATGGTGAAATTGGGTATAAACGTGGTCGATATGAGTATATATAGGTTACATTTGTGTAACGAACATGCTTCGCAGTGTTTATACGGTAAATTGTTCACGCCACAAGGGCAACGGAAAATACATTTCTTTCCATTGCGACAGCTTTTCTCTGTCAAACCATCCTGGTCGGAGCGCATTTACAATAAGAAACATTGAATTAGCTTCGGAAATTCATCAGCAAACACGTATTGAGACTTAAACAAAACTTATGAAAAAAAATGTAATATTAAACATACACGTTGTCATTCTTTAAAGAGTACTGTCTCTAACTTTCTATTCAAGCGAGTGAGCCTCCTTCCTCACCTGTTTATCTAGTTGCCCTGGTGATTCCAGTCCTGATCATCATTATTCTGTTGGTGGTGATAATCAAGCGGTAAGGTGGCCATCAGATATAAATATTAAGTTTGTGCTAGGGCTGAATATGAACTGCCTGATACATTCCCTTGATTGATCTGAAGTGGATTATCTGGGCTTTGACCAATGGTTGGGGTGGGACTGTGAGCTGGCTGGGAGGGACCAAAGGGAGGTGGGAGGTTTGGCATAAATTCAGATAGTTTGGCAATTCAGTGCATAGTCCAGCGTGTCCTCTCACTACATGCATAAATATCCAACATTACTTATGAAAGATTGAAGCAAACCTTAAAGATCAGCATCATCCTTTTTTTGGGGGGAGGAGAGTGGGGTGGGAGGGGGCATATTTAACTTAAATAATTTTCCAACAAATTATTAAGATGGTTTATGAACCATTAGGTTGTTAATGTTTCCTCAAATTTGAAGCTAGTGGACATGCCAGCAAACAAACAACTCTGTTTTCTTTGATATTTGGAGGGACCTGCCTGCAGGTCCCATGTTAGTTTCTTTGTAGAATCCAAGACAAAACTGAATAGGTCTATGGTCTACCCTCTCCCTTTCCATCAAAGGAAATTATATCATTATTTAAATTTAATGCAATTGCTGGACGATTTTTTTTCAATTTATCTAACAATCATGCAAATAGAATCCGGCGAAAGCCTGCGAGTGAGTCTAAACCAGTAGATGTACAAGATGTTGATTATGTTAATGCTGGTGAGTATGTTTCTTGTTAGTTCTTAAGGTACTTTATCACTTAAAACATGTTAACATGACCGTTAATCAGGTTTCTAGAGTTAACCCTTCACCTATGAATACCGATAAACTCTTGAGTGTCTGTGGATTGAACCTTTTTTTATACATAATTTCGTATTTTAGATCCTTGTAGTTTTGATTTCTGACCTTACTATAACAAGTGTCATATTTGAAATGTTCTATTACTATATAGTGATCTTAAATCAACCGCAAGGATCCTTTTTCTTTTAGTGGTAAGGAAATCAGTTTTTTACACTACACCATAAAGTTGTTCCTCTCTTACTGATAGTATTTCACCAAAACCATTATGAGGTATACATAGAAGCTTGATTGTAAACATGTAATGTTTCAGAATAAATCTCCCACCAAACAATGCACCTGAAATTAATTCCAGGAGTAACTGATGATCCTGAAGATTACATAGCTCTAGAGGAACAATCCAGAAATACTCCAGCCCCAAAATATCAAGATCTTACTGAGAAAGCAGCTCCCACACAAGTTACAAGGTATGAAGGAACCGTCCTTGAAACAGCTGATGTAGCACCCAAGGCTATGCCTCGTCAGGGTCTTAAGAGACAGACCGACTACCAATATGAGGATGTCAACCTTGGAGAAACAGATGCTCGTAAATTACCAAGCGTTCCTCAGCCAGACCTGCAAAGTGAAGATGATACAGAATATGAAGTCCCTGAGATGTTTGAGGAATACACAGGAGTATATATTGACACTCTCGGAGCTAGAAAACCAATAACACCAAGACCAATGAAAATTATTGAGTATAAGACTTTCATGGGTAGAGAAAGGTCAAAGGTCATTAGTGAAATCGTCCAACAGTATACGGTGAGTAGTAATATTGTTTTTACCCAGCTACAAGTCCTTCTGGTATCATTATAACTTACTTCAGGAGCTGCTTACCTTAACTCAACTCACATAATTTTACTACCAAACAATATGAATACAATCATGCAGCACCAGACTAAGCCCACCTCTAGCTATGACCAGTACAGTGTACATGCAGTATACAAGTCCTTTCATCAGAACTGTTTTGCAAAAGAACTAACTTGTTTGTAGTGTTATCCTTTACTATGAGGAATATTACTTAGAAGCTTTGTTGTAAACATGATTTTTTTTTTAGAATAGATCTACCAAACAATGGATCTGAAATTAATTTCAGGAGTAACTGATGATCGTAAATATTACATAGCTCTAGAGGAACAATCCATAATACTCCAGCCCAAAAATATCAAGATATTGTTACTTTCTTATTTAAATTAACAGAACAGACTGTGTTAAAAGTTGTTGTTAGCTTACATAGCTGGTTACCAGGACCAGATCCTTTAGTGATCAAGTCAAATCAATGTTCTATTCCTTTCTGTTTGGTACAATGAAGACTTTATAAAGTGTATTTTACTACATATTAGTGTCATATTTAACTGAGTTTGAAGCAAGAGAGGAACACTGTAGCTGGTTTCTGATCATCGTGTCTTCTTGATTGCTTTAGTTTCATGTCCTTGTTCTTTTGATTGCTTTTAGAAATCAAACTTCTTTTGTTTTCTTGCATCAGGCTCTCAGTACAGGACAGCAACATCCATGGACTGCAGCTGTAAAACTACAGAATAAACCAAAGAATTTCTTCAAGGCTCTCTTGCCATGTAAGTTTAACATCATAATCTTGTTTCATTAGAGTTGTATTTCATGTTAACAGGTTATGTGACATGATTGTCATTTCTAGAGTTTTCATGATGTTTATCTCCCTCTTAAAGCAATTACATAATATTCTATCAAAATGTTCTCAAGAATACCAAAGATTAGACTTAAAAAATGAAGTTTCCTTCCAATGACAAAAACTCTTTGCGCGTGACAGTAAAATAAGGATGAAAGGTGTGGATCTTTTGGAATCGTTATAAGAATCTTTGCAGGGATGTGCTGATGCACTCCATAGATGTTATTATGATTACCTTTTCATTCTACTATTTTACCAAGATGATCATTCAAGAGTTAGGCTGGATACAGATGGTAGTGATGTTAGGTCTGACTATAACAATGCCAGTTACATCAAGGTAATTCTACTGTAAAATATAGCTGCTGCTTTTAAACAGTCACATGGAGGCAACTCTTTCTGCTGCTCTATATCCTAGCTGCTTTAGACAATTCTGTAGAATAGCTGCCATAGAAAAGTTAACAGATTGTCTCAACTCCATACTTTATGATGTTGTTTAATGCTAGTTGTTGTAAGAAAGGGTTGCTGTTTGGTTCTACTAATTCTATTTTAATTCCATTTTGAAATAAGTTTAGATGTGATTGGTTAATAACAAATCATCTACAGTAGCCACTACAACTGGCTTCAATGTACAATATAAACATTTAAGTCTTAAACATCTTAAAATGTGAACTTAAGGATATTCCTCTCATACAAAGATAGTTATCAATCATTAGATAATCGCGGTAAATCTTCCTTGCTGAAAGCATTAATGTCATTTATTAGTGCCCAAGTGCTTTATTAGAGTTAACATCTCGTTATGAGATAGAAATTAATTCTTTATGAGCAATTTTATATGTGATTGAAAGACAAAAAGAGATGTAGGATAACTGACCAGCAATTTATTAGCAATGTTAAACTTGGGTACTCTTAAGAATAGCTACAGATTTTGCAGCAAAATGTTCCTTCTCAATATAAAAGCATTTTTCTTTTTTTGTTATATAATTACACTCCTTTAGTGATTATACTCAATAATTTTAACCTGGTTCGGTTTAATGTCTCAATTTTATTTTTCCACAAATATCTGTTGCAAGTCTCTGCAGGAAGGCTGGTGATGGGCTGAATTAACAATAGCATGTTTTATGTTTACAAGTCACTGTTGCAATTTGCCTTTGTTATAGTCCACAGATTTGATTGAAATATGTCATATACATAGTTACATTGTCATTGCCTAGAAGTTTGCTATTATAAAACACAATATGGTGTTATTTCTGGTTGCAAGGTATTGCTTTGGGTACAACAGCTATCATTGCAAGAATTATGGGTTAATCAATGGTCTACCATGCGTTTATCTCAGGGTAATGCATGAACAGGGATATAACTATTGCTGGATGAACTCGGCCTACATGCAGCTCTTGAGTTTATTGCCCTGCAATAAATGCACAGTAGACTGTTTATTGAACCCTGTTCATTAATACAAAGCACTAAATAAATGTTAATCTTCATCTCGGAATGTTACAATTTAATAAAAAACATTTTGAAGGAAACTAACCAACAATTTTCTGGAAAGGGTGGCCCATTTTTCTTTACTTTAATATAATTAAAGGTATCAAAACATGTTAATGCACAAATAAAATGACAATAATTAGCCTACGCATTGAACAACACTATTTTGTACAGCATAACGATATGATGCAAGGGCATACTCTGCCTGTGTCCAAGCATAGCAAAATGAACATGAATTGACACTATGGCCATTGTGTACAAATGGATAAGTACTTAGTATAGTACACAATATACTGTGCTAAGCTACAGAGTTAATTTTGGGTCATAAACACCTGAATGATTCCATCAAGAAAGTTCTAAAACAAACAGCTACCTTTTGTGTAGTGCAACTGCTCTTTAACATTCGATCACACGGAAATAGGCATGATCTTACCATGATCGTTGGGCCTTTTTTCCTAGGTGACTGCTTAATGCGATTATTTTCACAAAAATACCAGCATGGTACATGAGGTTATCGTTGCTACGGTCATTATTATTCATGCTGAAAGCTAGCTTTCTCAGTTTAGTGATCATTTTGCCAAGTGTTGTTAGCACTGAAGGAGCTTGTTGCTATACCATACTTTGTTTGCCTGAACTAGCCCCGGCAGAAAGCTGGGATCTGGATTAAGCTTAACGAGATACCATTTTCTATTTTCAACTTCTATTAATCCACCATTGAGTTCCCTGCATTATTCATAGGTTAATGCAAGGTCAGCTGATGTCAACGGGCCAATCAGATTTGAGCACATTTAACAAGTATGAATGAATAACGCTCTATTATAATCCCGGCGGAAGTTGAGATGTTTCCTGCAGATAGAAACATTAAATCTCTAAATATACTGGTATGAGGGATGATAACTTATACAGCAAGTATCAAAGAGTAGAATAAATAACTACTATTCATAAGTGACATTCATATAATAAGTGACTTACGTGTATACAAGAGTTTATATACTTATTCCCTCTGTAATGTATGCCTTAAACATGAATTGAGAATTTAGAAATTTAGAAAACAA
>KN882227.1:254314-264493 GCA_000934455.1 Apostichopus parvimensis
CTGCTTAGACCTCGATCAGAATTTAAACTGGTTTACAATTAGTAAAACTAGTCTGTGAAGACTTAAATACAGTATAGGACAGGAGATCTAGAAGATCCAAATTTGTTTTAGAAAACTGTTAGTTACCAGGGAATAACTAAGTAATCAAATTTGTTCAGCATTTTCGAAAGCTCTAAACTTTTTTCTCATTGAATAAGATTTGTGGAAACTGCTATACATCTTTATTCATTATAGAACCACCAGGGGAAGGTCTCGTTCATAGCAGCGCAAGGTTTGTATAGATCGTTATTATTTAGCATAGGTGGGGAATAACTGTCTTGCATAGATTGATTGCTTGTAAAACGTTCATTCTGAGTTTGTACTCTTTATTAGACCAACATCAGTGTCCAAGGATATGTCTAACTTGATGTTCATCTTGGAAGACTTGTTGAATTGTTTCCTCAGTTAAATAGCATGTTTTTTTACAGCACAAACTGTGTAAAAAATGTTTCTGCTCATATTTTGTGAAGATAGATAGATACATTCTGAGCTATTTTTGACAAATGCTTGTTAAAAATCGTCAAGTAATCATCTACAAAAATTGTGGGTTGAATCTAGTTAATTGGACAAAGAAAGGGCCGAACATTATTTTAATTAGAAACAAAAGTATGATAAACAAAAAAGCTGTTATTATAAAAGCAGTATGTTTTAAGGCTTTTTTCTTGATGCTTCCTTGCCTCTGTCTTGGTATGTGGAGTCACTTGATTCATAAAAGTCAGGATAATATCATTTGTCATACCCTTTCTTAGTTAATTCAGTGTTGATTAGCAACAAACTTATTTCTGTACCTATTTTTTTCCCTATAGGCCACCATTTTATCCAATGTTAACAAAAATAAGTTGATCCACCATTTTACAACTGTTATCTTCAAAATTGGCTGTTTTAAATACTTTAAAAAAAGTAAAAACAGCCTCTTTCTAATATTTCTTGTCTTTGTCTTCTTTTCTCCTGCCTTCTTGTAGGACTGTCTATTTATACAATGACATGATTCCTTTTGTGTGGTTACTTGTGATTATCTCTTAAGAATAGCACTTGATAAAATAAGGAAATGTTGTGGTAGTAACTGGAAGATTAAAGTTAAAATCATTGATCTCCATAACCAGCTGTTTTTAATATGTTTCATGTTCCTGTGATATTTTTACATTTCTGAAGGACCGAGGGAAGGTACAAAGGATGATTTCTGGAGGATGGTTTGGAAGGAAGATGTAGAGACAATAGTGACGCTGGTAGATAAAGATGGAACTGAGCAGGTAAACATTACATGGATTGCTATATATATATATGTAAGGAGTAAATGTGAAATGATGAAAACAAACCAAGCAGCCAAAAAAAACAGCATTAAGAGAGAGATGTGTTGAACCGCACTTACATTGTCAAGACCATAGCAGATCAATATGATGTAACATGTTTGCATTTCTGTGTAATTTTTTATTTTTATTTCAATAACTACAGCATTCTAAGGATGCACAATACTGGCCAAACAAGGTCAATACAAGTCAGAAATATGGTGCTTTCACAGTATTTTTGATGGAGACAACAACCTTCAGAAGTTACATACTCAGAGAAATGAATGTTATCAAGGTATGACTTAATATTTTACTCTCTGCTGACATGATGAATATAAATCAAACTCATATCCACAAAAAAAGCTATATATCTCATTTGTCTTTGAGTATTTAGTACTAAGCTAGGTCATGTTGGTTTGTAAATAAACTTAGGGCACATTAATATGAAGCGATTGTTTGCCATATAATGTTTATGTTTGGACAAATGTCATTAGAAAATTCACAGAGGCTGTTTCATCAACATTTGATATTTATTTATTTAACCAATTTAAAAATACAACTAAGTACAAAAAGAGATGAGTTAATGCTAAGAATAAATATTACCATGTTAGGTGCTTATAAAATATCTTAACACTCGAAGGATAGAAACAGATCTGTAATTCTCATGGAACTCTTAGAGTGTCAAAGTCTATTTCTGGAACAAAGATATTTGTGATTTCCATTACCTGGATGTGAATCATCTTTCAAAATGAATTGAAGATATTTCAATGATTGCACCTAGTAAAGTGGAGAGATGGCAGACCTGTGCCCATTATGTGCTTAGCACTCCTAATTGTAGATTCTACTTGACTAGGATTATTTTCACTTGAGTAACCAAAACAGACTTTAACATTCAAATTTAATCGCATGACAGCATGGCAATTGTATAATTACGCTTCAATATTATGTTTTAAATATTCAGAACAAAGAGATAGTTTTACTAAGTAACCAGTGTTGCTGTTGTTGTTATTCTCCTTTCCACACTCTTAATCACAATAAGATGCTTGCTAGAATTGTTATAAGTTGTATGATATAGCAGCATTAGAACCTTACTTTGTTAGGATTCCATCAATCAGTTTTCAATATTTTCCAACAAACCATATTCTAATCCTTGATGGCTATGAATGTGTAATAAACTGCGGGGCATTCATACCCCACACTGTGATTACTCTGATGAGTTGTAATTGTAAAGATTAGAAGAAGAAGTTTCACACCAAGATGATAACCAGATGAAAGAAAAAAGACTAAATTGAAGGAGGGGCTTGATTTGGTGTCATTACTCTGTGATAATAACTTCAGATCATTTAACAATATCAAGCTGTTTGTTTCATTAGTCTGTGATCTCTTGTGATAAAAAATTATTTAAGAATCATATACATTTAAACGATGTTATGCTCCATTGTTTTATTTCTGTGCAATGCATAGCATTGTTATTTAAGAGAAATCCATGTTTTCAAGGTAGGCCTGTTACTACTTACCTATACATTTGCCCTGATTTATTCATTACACCTGTTATATATTGCAAAAACAGCAGTCCTGCTGATGCAGTCAAATGGCTCTCAGAAAATGAATGGCAAATACCTATGATGTTATAGATAGCTATGTATGGGGTATAACTAGTTAATATAAGGCACTTAAGGAGGAAGGCAATTGTTTATCATTTAACAGTTTCTGATTGTGCTCCTTTTTAGATACTTAAACAGTTTAACTAAATTACATCATAATAGTGTACTTGTCTTACTTGTGTTGTAGAGAAGCACCATCTACAGAATCAGAGGTGTTATTTCTATTTGATTTATATAATTGGTTGATTAATTAACTGACTTTAATTATTACTTCCTGTACTTCTGTCATTTGCTAGTCTTGTTTTGTCTCATGATGATGAAGAGAATGAAAGAAGAATATTATACAGTGAATAAATTAAGATTTTATTTGCTGCCGTCCCACATGGCTGTGTTGTTTACAGTAGGTCTATTAAGAATCATGGAATACAATGTTGACTATTTGCTGCTTCACTTGTGTGTTATTTATTACATTATTACATCAGGGTAATGAGAAAGTCCTCACTTCTGTAAGACAGTATGAGATTCCGTGCTGGAAGTATGGAGGTGTTCCTTCTGAGCCTGCTGACCTCATCTCTGTCATCAAACAGATCAAGAATCATCAGAAAGGAGGCAAGCATTTACTGGTCCATTGTAGGTAAGAACACACAGAGTGGAAACAGAAATGTTTAATCCCAGAACATTTCACATTCCTCTTTTAACTATTTAATACAGACTCATTCAGGATGTTCTCATTGAGGTGATTTAGTTTCCTATAGAGTTCCTTGAGGACAAGAAATGTCAGTGGTTGAAAAAGTAATAAATTTTTTCCCCTTTTCCTTTTTTGAGTAATGGTGTTGGTGCTACTGGTGTATTCATTAGTCTCTACGATCTGATGGATGTCATTAAAACCAAGAAGGAAGTCAGTGTGTTTGATGTCATAGAAGGAATGAGAAAAGACAGGGTGAACATGGTACTGACAAAAGTAAGTATGTTTGATACATAGAGTAATGGTGTTGGTGCGACTGATTCATTACTAGTATATATGATATAATTGTGTCACATGTAAGAATTAATGGTCAGAAAATACTGAATAAGTTTGTAGGAGGACAACTAGTCTCTAGAATTCTGTACATTTGATGAGGTCAATATGCTTCTTTTCAATTTTAGCTCCAGTATCTATTCATCTTTGATGCTTTGTTGGAAGCCATGTTGTCTCCAGACTCTCAGATGTCATGTGATCAACTCAAGAAACTTGACCTCTCAGCAATAAAGGCGAAATGCAAGAAGGAATTCCAGGTAGGTGTATTACTGAATGATGATTAACAATAGATTGTTTTAAGTGTAATACTAAATATGTTGTATCACTATATGGTGTATTAATTAATGTATGGTGTATTACTTAGTGGTGTTCTACTTTGTGCTGTATTAATATGTCAGTAATTTGGAAATCAATTAGAAAAGTAGGCAATATTACATGATGAGTATAGTCAATGTGTATTAATAAATCTAAAAAGAAATACTGCATGAATTTGTTTAGATTTTGCAAGAAACTACCAAACATCAGGAGGACTTGGCAACCCTAGCAGGAAATTCATCTGAGAATAATCATAAGAACAGGTTCCCTGATCTCCTTCCAGGTGAGCTACTCCCATTAAATTTTAGTTATATAACAAAAAATATGTGTATAACATGGAATAATAAAATTATCACCCCAATTTAGTTATTGATGGTAGGTTATTTACATTATTGAAATTTCCATATTACTCCTTTACAGTGGACAAATTCAGACCAGTCTTGAAATCCCCAGGCAACTTATTTGGTTCCAATGATTACATCAATGCTACTTTTGCCAAGGTTTGTGTGTAATGTACAGTACCTATCTGGTCTCTTATTACTTTATACCTAATCTAAAAGCAACTGATTTTATTTTGTTGAAACATTTCCTATATGCATATGCATTCGAAAGAATGATTGAAACTTCTCCTGCAAGATGTGGAACCTTAAACATATGTAGATACTGAGTTATATTTTTTTCATTGTATTAACATAATGTTTGAAATGTATATGTCCCAGATTGCTCTAACTAATATTGGCCATTATACATACATATTTTCAGGACATTTCACAGAGGGGGTTTATAATGACCCAATCACCTCTAGCCTCAATCGTAGAAGACATTTGGAGACTGGTCTTTGATTATGACTGTAAATGCATTGTAATGTTGAACACCATAGATGATTCTGATGAGGTAGGTGTCTAATAAGAACCATGTTTTGCACAGCTAAGGGTTTGAAGCCTACAGAACATTTGAGTGTTAATCAAGAAATGCATTAACACCAATATCACCTAACTTACAATGACTTAAACAGCATATGTAGAGAATAATTTATAATATATTGGTAAAATAATAATTGATAAATGTTCATCTTGCTACACACAAGCTCATATGAATTACATTTATTTAAATACAAGAGCTTACATTATCAATACTTAAACCACAAAGAATATGCACAAACTTCAGAATTGTTTTCCTAAACTGAAATGGGTTTTTTTTTGTCGTGCATATGTGAAGTCTGTTGATTGCATTTTTGGTAACACTAACTCACAATTATATTTTAAGTTGTAACAGCCTCATTTGATATGTCCTACAACTTACTTGATGTTTAAGGGATAGTGTCTGAGAAAGATAAAGAGGTGAAGAAACTTTTCCAACCACTTTGGTCACCAATCATCTAAAGTAACTTAGTAGACAGTTCAAACATTTCTGCTCTCCCAAACTCAGTTTACAATTTCATAGCCATTCTTGACATTTCAATCCTTGAGTGGTTGATTTATTAAACAAAGTAGTTGGGTTTGTGCTACATTGAAGATTGTTGTGTCTTTTGGAAGTCTTTGTAAAGGACCTATATAATAGGACTTACTTTGTTTTCAAAATTAGTTACTATTCAACACAAAGAGTACTCACTTGGCTTTAAGGATGTTGTGAAGAACAATGAGAACTACACTTGAATCAGATAATGTCGAAGTTTTACTGAAAACATCTAAAAATGAAATAAATAATATTACAAATTTATGGTAAAAAAATGGTGGGGTGACACTACAGGCTTTGTGAGATTAGCGTTTCCTGGGGGAGCTGTGTTTTTTATTACTATTACTATTACTCTTTCCTTTATATTTAATGAGTAGTTTAATAACTTCTCTCCTTTCTATTTTACAGTCTCTAACTGTTTACTGGCCTAATGGCCACAATGCAGCCTCTTCTCATGGTCTGATGACTGTGCTTTGTAAGAAGATTGAAGAAAGTGATGTGTTCACCAGGAGACAGTTTGAAGTCAAACATAAAAGATCTCAGGTATATAACTAGTTAGTATAATAATTATGTTCTGTTGTTGTGTGTCAATATCATGGTATCATTTGCATATTTTGAAGCCAAAGAATACTTTCATATAAAATTCTCTATTTATTACGACTCATTCATATGATGGGTGTGCAAGTCTGTGTTCAGCAGTTTGATTTCTGCCCACTGAAAATAGGAACCAACTGTAAGAGAAACGTTTTCATTACTCTGAACAACTAAATGAAAAATGTGATAATAATTAAACTTGGTCCTTCAAATTTGGTCATTATTTTCCAATCAGTTTCCTATGGTTGATTTTATACTTATTTCTTTTACATTTCTCTGTGTGTGGGAATGGGCTACATAATTTTGAAGGATTATACTCATTGCAGATAAATTAATCCATTGCAATAGAATATAATATCTCGCTTAAATTTAGCAAACTTTTAACCAAAAAATTAGGCATACATCTTATCACATTAATTTCACACATTAACATTTAATTGACAAATGCATACACTTATGTTTAATGTTTCAGAAATCCCTTTTGGTGGATCATTTCTCCTTCCATGGATGGCTTGGAAATAAACCTGATGTTCATAATCTCAGAGAATTTATCAAATACACCAGAACTAAAGGCACTGGTCCAGCTTTAGTTCATTGCATGTATGTATCATAGTCTATTAAACTGAATCATTGTAAACACTCAGAGAATCCATTATATACACCAGAACTAAAGGCCCTGGTCCAGCTTTAGTTCATTGCATGTATTTATCATAGTCTATTAAACTGAATCATTGTAAACACTCAGAGAATTTATCAAATAAATCAGAACTAAAGTCCCCAGTCTGGTTTGAGTACATTGCATTTATATATCATAGACTGTTAAACCGAATCTTTGTAAACACTCAGAGAATTCATCAATTACATCAGAACTAAATGCTCTGGTCCAGCTGTAGTTCATAAACACATGAAGGTGTTGATCTAATAAACAAATGTGTTCCATGATAATTGATCAACTGTCTGTTTTTCCCTTCGCTTCTCTCAGTAATGGAGTTGGTTTGAGTGCAGTCTATGTCACAGTAATCTCTGAACTAGAGAGGATTGAAAAGGAGGGCACTGTTGATGTATTTCAGACTTTGAATAAACTACGGAAGCAATGTCCTAAGGCAGTCCAGACACAGGTTTGTATAAGATGATGATTGATTGTCACTTAACTGAATCTGCCTATCTTACATAAGACATTTATGCTACTGTTAAACCTGCTGTGAAGGGGGGGGGGGGGGGGGGGCTAGTGAATTAAACTTATCTGTATTGTAGAAACAGATTACCTTAAACTGTACCTTTGCTAGATTAGGTATATTGGTGTACTCCATCATAAATATATGTGACATATTTATAGATACATATCTATCTCATTACATGTGACATAGTTTGTGACAATGTTAAGGTATATTGATGTACTCTATTATGTGACATGTTTTATATGAATATATGTATCTCAATAAGTATGACAATCTTCACGTTATTGATTGGTTGGGCTAAATGTGACCATGATCATCCTGAGTGATATACCCCAGATTAGGACATGATAATGAAAATCATTAATGGTATTGCATTGACTGCTCGTTCGTAGCTAAGGTTGAACATGAGTTCACATCATGAGGTCAATACAGACCTTTAGAGTAAATGTGGTTGTGTAGGCATATTGTTGCATTCCACCTTAAGTAGATGTTTTTATGTATTAGTTGTCCATTTTCCTTTCATTCCCAGGATGAGTATCTTCTTTGTTATGAGCTTCTTAGAGATCATCTTAACAATCCAGAAGAATATGCTGTTGTCTTCTAAGATGGAGCTGGATTAAATGAAGACTCTGTAAACTATATTACAAGATTAGATCAGTGTGACCATTTTTTCATGCATTGATATGCTATGTAGCTGTATATCAAGTAGAACAATTCATATGACTATTCCATATTACAGGAATATTTGATTTCTTATGAAACTAAATTTATCCTTTTTGTGGATTCTAAGATGTTTTAAAGATTAAGAGTAAATTGTCAGTATTCAAATAGGAACCATCTGAACAACTCAGTATCTTTACAAAGTTTTCATTAAAAATGAAAACTCCAAATTTATTTCTGTGAATGATATCATGAATGTGTTCCTACTTTGAATATAATTTTTTTTTAATATTAATTTAGCTATTTGATGAGAAGTTGTTAAATTTAATATTCAGACAATCTCCAATTTATGGCCTTGCAAACATGGTTTGTAAAAGTAGAACTCATGTAAATACGATTGCCAAAATTGTCTGGGGAAGAGAGTTGCTCAAATGACTGATGTAAGCTACATTTATGAGGAATGATTTAGTATTTGTGAAATGAAAAGCACAAGTTAAAAGGTGGTGTAGCATTCCCTGTAGCTAATTGTATTCCTTTATATTTTGATAATCATAAGGACTGCACTTTCTTCACATTCAATAGAAAGTTATCAATACTCAAGATGCAAGTTTGACAATATTGTGTCGAAAAAAAAACATTTTAAGGGTGTTAGTGCTGCTTCATGTAAATTAAATCAATTTTTAGAACAGGACAAAGCAGTCCTTTCTTCATTCCAAAAAGCAGAGACATGGCTGTAACTCAAATGAAACATGATTACAAAAGTCTGGATTTCCCTGTCACAATGGATAGTCATTAACAAATACTCCCAATATGCTAGAAATTTAAGAAATGGTAACTCAAAACCAACTGCAATATACAGTTTGTGCCTTTTAAATACTGTAAAGACACACAATGGTCTATTCAGGAACTCTACTCTATGTCTAGGAATAATTAGGAGGAAATGTTAAGCATGCAAAAAGCTTTGTGTTTATAGTAATGACATGTTATTAAAGGCTGTGTTAGAAACACAACTTATGTAAAATATCCTGGTTGGGAGTATGGTTACAAAGAAGGAGTGGAAATGAAAATAGGGTAACCAAAATGGAGGAATTCTAAAAGTGATCTTCCCAATCATGAACACAGATGTGACTATTAGTGCTTTATTATACATGGTCAGTATAATTTCAAACTCTACTGGCCATGGTGTGATTTAGACAGCCTCTGCTGCAATCTTGAGGTAAATAAGGAAGTTCATAGAGGAGCTACAGCATGGAAGATTCTAAGCAGTATTGAGAAAACTACAAGATCAGTCAGAGAGAAGAAAGTAATGAAGTAAACATACTGCAAGAGATCAACTGCTTTCACCAGTTATTTAGACCAACAGGAGAATGATCCATAACAAACCAAACTAAAAGACTTCAAAGCTTCAGGATGTAAATAAAATTATGTACAAGAAATCATTTCCATTGTGAGTCAACTATCACACCTTACGAGACCCTACTGGTAAATATAAAATCATAAGCAGTAATGTTAAGTGAGGAATTTATTCACAATTTTACAGCCTCAGATATTTTATGTAAATGAAGAGATTTTTAACTACATATAGCATCCATCATCACAAGAGTAAGTAGCATCATCAGCATACATCAATACTTTATTCCTTTTACTTTAATAACAAAACCATGTACCCTGGTTCAGTTGATGTAAATAGTCAGATATACACAGAGGTTATTACAAGGTTTGAGATTTTTCCTATCATCAGTTATTGTTAATTTACAACTTGTTGGCTTTATTACTATTATGTTCTTATTGAACAGTGCTTTTACATATATATCTTATTTTTTTACTGTAATTCATGCTAGAAGAGTTGTAGGGAAGCAGGTTTGAGGTTTTTCTCCTATAAACTTTAATTTCACTTTTACACTTCTTATGTGTTTACTTTTTTCATATTTAACAGTGCATTACAAATTGATTGATATGATGAAGGGGTAATTGAGTGGTTTAACATTATATCTTCATGTTTACTGTAAGTTGTTGAAGAATGCTAGTAG
>KN882228.1:7836-18001 GCA_000934455.1 Apostichopus parvimensis
AGCATATATCATAGCTAAAAATGCATTTTATCAATTAAGGACCTACCTATGCACCAATATTTCTATCAAGATTAATGTAATTAAAATGCAGTGAAAAAATATGTAATTTTACACATACTAACAGTTGAAACAAATTTACACTTTGTATTAATTATTTTAAATCTGTGTTACAATATAAACACCATGTGGTGTTCAAAAGCTGAACTGTTATAAATGCCTACATGTGTTTATTATTAAACACCTTCCGAGTATGTTTTTGCATTTAAACACAATGTTTAAGTTACATACATACAAACAGACACATATGACACATACATACATAGGGCACATTTAGTGCTGCTCTATCCACATCGCACCACTTAGAGAACAAAAATACAATACAAGAAATAATAATACACAAACATATACAAAAATGCACTGCGAAGCAAAGGCCTAAACACTAATGTTTAACATAAATGCAAAAGATCAATGTGTTCAAAGGCTGTTACAGCCTGGTGTTTGTTTACTTTGGTGTTCAAATCTAAACACTTTCAATTTACAGTGTACTTGTTGACTACCAAACTTTCTGAATAACTTTGCAAGAAGCAAGTGGGCACATCACCAGTGTTGTAATGCTTGAAAAGTAGTCGGTACTCGAGTACTACTAGAGTACTGATTTGCAAGTACTCGACCTTTTAGTATTTGTACTCAAATGTTAAAGTACTCAGTATCGGATGACAAAGTACCCATACTTGTGCAATGGTACTCAGTATCAAAAGTACTCAGAATATGCTAATACTTTTCCAAATATCCTGGATTTGTACTTATTTCACATACTTCTTTCCATTCATTGCATATTTTGGTTTGTCTACAAATTATACTACCCCCGCTTCAACCATATGACAGTGTACATATTATGTTATCACATATGGAATGTCTCTAGAGCTGCTTAAATGTGTTCTAGTATAAGCCTGTGTAGATATTAACAATTATCCAGGGAATGCAGAGTCGCAACTCGCAATGCTGCAGTTTAATTATTCAACAGTATTGGAAAATACTCCACAAGTGCTTGAAAGTACTCAGATAAAAAAGTACTTGCACTCGGACCCAACTGTATCGTACTCAGACAATAGAGCTCATATTCGGATCTTAAATCGGAGCTCATATTCGGATCTTGATAATGATACTTAGTACTCAGAGCCAGTGTTGGCACTATGATTATAATTTATTGGGTGGAATCCCCCCTTCCAAAATTTTTGGGGGATTTTCAAATTCATGGGGTGGAGGGGGGGAGTTTGGGGGGACTTGGGATCACGAATACCAATATTAAGCATAAATTTGGACATTTTAAACATTTAAATAAGTTGTACTAGTTTTATGCATTAACAAATGACAGTTTGGCTTAAGTAGTATAAATTTAAAGCTGATAAAATTAAGAAACAGCCCCCCCCCAACCCAAAAAAAAATCAGGGGGGAAATTCCCCCCTACGAATTCCCCTTAGTTGGATCGGCAATAAAAGTGAGGGAATCCCCCAGTAGCTCTCCTTAGCGCTAACACTGCTCAGAGCCCTAAGAAGTTCTCCGGTTCTTGGTACTCTGATACGAGTACTCAACTACAACATCGCAGTGACTTCACTAGAAGTAGCAAGATTAATATTTGGCAAAGTGATTTGGCTACCAATCCATGCATTTTGTCAATAAACGTGATTTAACTGCAATAACTGAGTCGAGTCAGTCCATCTAATGACTCAAATTCAAGTCTACACATGGCGTACTGCACTATGTCGCTTTCCTAAGCTACTGTTTCCAGTAACACAGGTGGCCAATGAATATGGTGCATGTCTACCCTTAGGGAGAGTAGTGGAGAGAATTTCGGTTTTCTCTCTTATGTTTGCATAACCATGTTCCTGTACATGCGATGATTTACTGGGACGGCCTCCACCATGAGATCTGCCCTGAATAGGCATCTTTCTTCTTGATAATGCAGTTGGCTGCACACCAATGGTTTTCAAGCTGATTTAATTGCTTTTCTTGCATTTTAATTTTGATTTTTGGCCTGAAAACTTTCCAAAGCAATTCGATGCAGAAAGTAACGCGGCATCGGTGTGAAGCTTCCTACCAGATTTAATGAATGCTTCAATAGCAGGAGCATAGCATTCTGGGTTGTCATTTAACTTCTCCAATAACAAGTCAACATAGTCCCTTAAGTCATTTTTAACTCTGCTTTGTAGGGGTTGCTCTTGGGAGTCAGCATTATAATGTGCAGTCCTTGCAAGATATGCATTTTGAAATACTCTTTGCTGGTCCAAGCTGCCTAAAACTGCAGTAGTGCTTCCATATTCATCTGACGACACAGCTGAATATTCACAAGTACTATCCAACATATCAGATAGTAAAAATAATAATAAAGGCTTATAAGCACAACTTCTACAGAAAACTGTGTGCACTGCTGTGCTGGAAAGCAACTAAACAAATCTCAAAGTAACGATACAAAAGTTAAACCTGGTCGAGATTCTGGCTGAAATCAGAACCATTGACAAATAAGTAGTGTTTTAATTGCTTCTTATGAATAACACCCTTGATATGAATCAGTTTTAGTATAGGAGGGGACCAAATACAATTATTTGGGTCTTGCCAGGGTTGAGTTGCAAATAATCTTTGCGCATCCAACGTTGAATACAACCAAAGGATGATTGCAAAGAGTTAACCAGAACAGATCCTTGATTATGGTGCCTGAAGTGTTTTTTAAACCTGGTGATCATCAGCGAAACCATGAATATTAAAAACCCATTCTAGAAACTTCAGTGTAAAGTGAACGAATAGATATATCAGATGCACTGCTGTTACTAGTAGTAGTAGTATCATGGTGGTGCAACGATTTAAACCAGTCGTGCATGGCTCAGTTTTTGCCCTGTTGCAATATAACACAATGCATTCCTCTCTTCAGGATTCATTCACAGGAATATAGTTAAGTGATGTGATGTGAAACTTCTTGAGGACAGCTGCTTGATGTTTAAACACTGCTCCGTTTAGACCAGGGGTGGGCAACCTACAGCCCGCAGGCCACATGCAGCCCGCCAGTGATTTTTTGCGGCCCGTGAGATGTCTCAAGAAAGTGGAAAAAAAGTCAATCTATTTTACATCATCACAAAAAACGAGCTAGCTGCTTAGAATTTAACGGTACTAATGATGCTCTCAGGTAGGCCTATTATCCCCATTAATTATCAACTGTATGTACTGACATTTTGTTTTTGTGAATACAGATTAAGTACACACACCTATTGCTTGAAAGTCCTTGGAATCAAAGTTTGAAATCAACAGCAGGTCGTTGGTTAGGTGCTGCCCAGTCAATTTTGCACCACTTATATCTGGCCCATTCATTCAAAAAGGTTGCCCACCCCTGGTTTAGACCAACATAACAAGTACACAAGCCAACTACAGTATTTACAGTTTAACAATGCCATCTTCACTGGAACTGGGTACACTTTACTGTGTTTCAGATATGGAAACAATCTGCTCTTGGACGATGGAACTTGCAGGTGGCAAGAATTTACTCTTCTAGCAATGATACAAGCGATCGTTGGCAATGTCCAACAAGCGTAGCTCATATAAGTCCATCATTTCTCGTTGACACAAAATCAAGAAGCTTGACATCATTAAATGCCTTGCTGCGTTGCAGGATACGATCCTTCAAAACACACATTGCGGCTTCACAATAATTGCTTGTGTTATTCCTCTCACCGGAATGTCTTTGCTATAGCATAGGGCCGATTGTTCTTTGCGGTTATACAGTTGCTTATAAACACAGTCTTGGAAGCCTGTTTACTTAATTACTCGGTTATTTGCATGGACGTGTACACATCAACAAGTTGTTCAGCATCATCAGCATATAGCAGAGCTTTAACACACGTAAACGTAATACCATGTTTTCCATCCCATAGCCACATCCAGGTAGCCTGCAAAACATGGAAGGTGCAAAGAAGCAACGTCGAACTTGGGAACAGTGCTTGAAGCGCTGTGCGTTCAGCAACACTATCATCAGTCATTATAAGCTTGGGTCCAGTACTTCCTCGCACATAGAAACCATCCTCAGCTGGAATCAATTGAAGGTATAAGGACAGAGCGGCCTTAATTGGGTTACTGCTTTCATTGGTGACAATAAGACATCCCACAGGAAGGCCTCCACTGCATGAATGAGTCATCATGCAGGAGAAAATATACGACAATTCTGTCGATCCACATTACCACATTACCACAAACATCAATTCACCAGACTATTTAACTGTGCTGAGAACACATTTCATCAACGGTGTGCAAATACCTACTATTAGCTGGTTATCTGAAGTGCAGTCCATTTTGACACAGTCAACATCTGCCTGGTTGAGTTGAAGAATCAGATTTTCTAGGTGTAGGAGGACACCACCCTGCTGAGTATCGCCATAGGCTTTCTTGAAGCATTCATATAGTCTATCAAATATAGAAATAAAATTATAAAATTCAGTTTGATAGGTAAAATCTCAATCAGTAACATCAACAACAATCTGACAGACAGACACAATTGTCATTGCAATTGTCATTACATGGGATCACATCTGCTCCACAATTGATCCAAGAGGGTCTCCTCTGATGACACTTATATATCAGTAAAAGAAATTATTCCAATTGGCACAGTGATTTGTTGTCGCTACAAGATTGCAATATGATGTAGTCGTTAATATAATACCAACTTGTTCTGGAATTATATACACTGGAGAGT
The DNA here is from genome assembly GCA_000934455.1 of Apostichopus parvimensis. Taxonomy (NCBI): domain Eukaryota; kingdom Metazoa; phylum Echinodermata; class Holothuroidea; order Aspidochirotida; family Stichopodidae; genus Apostichopus; species Apostichopus parvimensis. The sequence goes on from KN882228.1 coordinate 12,572, forward strand.
AGGCACCACAAGATTGAGGACATTCATCCATTCAATATAACCAAAAACAATAGGTATCAAAATTCCGCATATTAATAGGATATGCCTCTAGATTCAAGTTATGCTAAATACAAGGTTTTTTAAGGTTTACCTCAGATGACCTTTGACCTCCACCCAAACCAACAGGGCTCATGAGCTTACTATGAAGGTCATACATACCAAGTTGAGGCTTAATCGAAGTTTGCCTCACCAATTATAATGTTTAGGTTTTCTGAATTTAACCTCTCTTTGACCTCAGATGTCCTTTGACCTCCACAAAAACAACAAGGATAATCTACTTCCCATGATCCCACTACACATCAAGTATGAGCTCAGTTGAAGTTTTTCTTATAAAGTTAAAGTAGGAATCAGACTTAATATTTCGTTGGGTTATAGTTGGGTAGGCAGGCAGCAACTTTTTTCCTCCTAAAACGCTATCGCAAATAGAATAAGTGTATTCATCTGTACTCCGGTATAATAACGAATCAAATAAATATTCATAAAATTGTCCATTAAAGCACTATATAAAGTACTCGCCCAGGGGCACCACTCACCCCAGGGGCACTACTCAACCATGGGGCACTACTCAGTACTTCCCCATGGGCACTACTCGCCCCAGGGGCACAACTCACCATGGGGGCACTACTCGCCATGTGGGCACTACTCACCCCAGGGGACCACTCTCCACAGGGGCACTACTAAATGTGAGGGCACTACTCACTCTGGGTTACTACTCCCCCCGGGGCACTACCAGTACTCACTACAGGGGCACCAAAATGCCACATGCCCCGAGGCACTACTCGACCTGAGGGCACTACTCGCCACAATGGCACTACTCGCCACAGGGCACTACACACCTGAGGGCACCTACTAGCCCCCAGGGCACAACTTGCCCCAAGGCTGTGGTTTAACCTAATATCCAACCCAGGATCATAGGCTGTAGTTATTCATACCCAGGATCATAGGCTGTAGTTTGACGTCATACTAACCTCGAATATCATACAAGTTTCTTTACTATAACTGTCATCTGTGCAGGGCAATTTGGTGTTCTTTGAGCAACGTCGCTTGTCTGCAGTTACTGATTTCGGATCAGTTTTATGTTGACCATGATAAACTCTCTGTAAATATAGCATAAAATAATTGTACAGTAACAAGAATTTAAATTTAATATACTAACAAAATCTGGCTGTACATATGAATTTTGTACACAAATACAATTTTCAAGTTGTACATTTTTCCAATGTTACATACTAAGTTTCATGGGCTGTTTGAACTTGTGTAGCCTACCCATCAGTCTCTGCTTGGTTACTGGTATATCATGTCACTTTCTCACCAAAAGTGATTCTTGGTACAGTATGTTCTGATTTCATTTAGCATGATAAGAGCTAAAATAAGTCTCCTGGTATGAAATTAATAGAATTATTACATTAAATGTAAAATCCAGAAAAGCACCACTTCAGGTAAGCAAATTTTGCATGGAATTTTAAAACTCATAACTACTGTACATGGAAATATTTTGTTTGTCAGAATTATAAGCATTATAAATACACTTTCTCGGCAGTACCAAAAATGGGAGGGACCAAAATTTAGGAGGGTGGGCGAGAGGGGGGTGGATGTCAAACTTTTAGAACAAAAGGACACAATTATACTTTAGAAATATTGGTAGGGTGGCCAAACTGGGGGATGGGGGAGTTTTGGACTTGCCCCATCAGTAATTACCCCATCAGTAAAATGATGAGAGTAAGCTTGATGTCTTTCTTCATAAAGGCCTTAAAGTCTCATGCCGGTAATCTGACCTTGTTTCGAATGAGGTGTAACAGAAGTGTTAGACACCACCATTGATCCCAGAAAATACACACACAGCTTGCTACCCTCGGTAATTAGACACTAGTATACCGTCAGTACATACAGCTGCGGTCAGTACCCACAGCACACTGTGTACAAACAATACAGAGATGGACATCTCAGGTCCAGCTAAAGATAACAAGGTATCACGTTTCATGACTGTCTGCATTTTGTAGCGACAAGAAGAAAACTTCACTTGCAAGCAACGGAAAGTTAACTTTTTCAGAGCGCGGCACAGGGTTTGGGGCGAGTCTTCAATGCCTTTAAGAGAATATTTAAAATAGATTTGCCAACAAAAATATCTAATGAAGGATAAGAGAGAAAGCTAATATAGAGGCATTGAGCGTTACAATCAAAAGACGGAGATGAAAATGGTGTGGGGCATGTCTTGAGAATAAACAGAAATGACAATGCCAAGATTGCACTCACATCGACACCAGATGGCAATTAGCTAAGAAGGAGAAGACCGAAAGAGACCTGGAGGAGAACAGTGGAAATGGAGAGATCTAATCTTGGTCTACAGAGTTGGACAGCAGCAGAACAGAGAGCAAGAGGCTGAATAGGATAGAGCAGGCTGATCAAGAGGCCGGATAGGATAGAGCAGACTGATCAATGGCCCAATTCTTCTCGAGGAGAGAAGGAACTAAGTCAAGTCATCAGTAAGTTATCAATGAAAACTGTCAGTGTCAATCCTGCAAATATTTTATCAAAAAAAATTACCAGAGCGAATCCTGCAAATATTTTATGTATGAAAATGTTTGTACCTTATAAAGACATTCTTCACCATTTCAGTTTCAGGATATGTTTCATATGTAGGAAGAAGCGTGTTGAGAGATTTAGATATCAAAGTTGCATTTCCAGTCCAACACAGCTTCCTTCGTTGAGTATGGAAGGCGAATACTTGCAGTGAATTGTTTTCTTCATTATCCAGTGATGGTAGTTTCTCAAAATTTGTGACTTTACATGGACTTCTGGTAATATTTTCTGAAATTAAAAATGAAACTTGTAAGTGTAAGTATATTACATTGCCAAGGTGACAGCTGAAACAAAAACACATAATCTTATGATGGGGTTAACTTGTAATAGTGTTTACATGTTCGCACATTTCGTACAAATTACAACAAATTGAGCAAAAATTTTGTGGGAGCAAGTCCACTGTTGGCCCACTGGCAAGCACGCCGGCAGTACTAGAATTGCGGACTCGAGTACGAGTACGGGTTCGAATACCGTACAAGTCTGATGATTATATGCCAAGCCTCGGCCGAATTGTTTGTTAATGAACATAGATACAGAAAATGATGTTTCTAGTATAATGATCTATCAAATAATGCAGTATTTTATATAGATGGCTTTCTCTCCCTTTTTTAGAGATCGGGTCGAGCCACAGCCCCTGGATGATTCGAAATGTAATGGCCCACATACTAGGTTGTGGTCACACTCACATATTCTAAATTAGTCTTCTGACAATGGCAGGTCCCTTATAATATTCCTCTCCATAACTCCTGATTTCAAACACAGCCATGAAGGCATAGGGTGGCCAACTTTTAGATGGGTAGCATACTAGTGAAAACTTCTATCTAGACTTTTGTGATTTACTTTTGTGATTTAGTGTGTACAAATCAATGGGGCTTTTAATAGGCGTACGCTACCATAAGCCTAAATAAACCAGTGTGAAGTTAGATACTTATTCCGTTACTTATTAGATGGATGTAACAGGGTCACGAAAACTTTGGGCCCTAATCAAGACCAGAACGCCTTGGACCAACTAATCAATGGGTCATATGAACTCTAATAACAATGTAGATGAGTACTATCATACGTCATGCCCTGTCCAAAGAGTGCTTGACCAATTTAAATGACAACTGCACATCATCACTTCTTAAATTAATGAAACCAGACCACGAAAAAGCTTTGGGCCCTAATCCATACAGCACACCTTCGATCACCAAACCGATGGGTAAAATGAACTCTAAGAACATTGTAGAAGAGTACCATAATGCGTCTTGCCCGGTCCAAAGAGTGCTTGACCAATTTAAATGACCACTAAATCATTACTTATTTAATGAGTGTAAAGGGACCACGAAAAAGCTTTGGGCCCTAATCCATGCAGCACGCCTTGGATCACCAAACAGATGGGTAAAATGAACTCTAAGAACATTGTAGAAGAGTACCATAATGCGTCTTGCCTGGTCCAAAGAGTGCTTGACCAATTTAAATGACCAATAAATCATTACCTATTTAATGAGGGTAAAGGGACCACGAAAAAAGCTTTGGGCCCTAATCCATGCAGCACGCCTTTGATCACCAAACCGATGGGTAAAATGAACTCTAAGAACATTGTAGAAGTGTACCATAATGCGTCTTGCCCGGTCCAAGAATGCTTCACCAATTTAAATGACCACCAAATAATAACTTCTTTGATGAGTATAACGGGACAGCGAAAAAGCTTTGGGCCCTATTCCATGCAGCACTCCTTGGATCACCAAACCGATGGGTAACATGAATTCTAAGAACATTGTAGAAGAGTACCATAATGCATCTTGCCCAGTCCAAAGAGTGCTTGACCAATTTAAATGACCACTAAATCATTACTTCTTTAATGAGTGAAACGGGACCACGAAAAGCTTTGGGCCCTAATCCTTGCAGCACGCCTTGGATCACCAAACCGATGGGTAACATGAACTCTAAGGACATTGTAGAAGAGTACCATAATGCGTCTTGCCCAGTCCAAACAGTGCTTGACCAATATAAATGACCACAAAATAATAACTTCTTTCATGAGTATAATGGGACCACGAAAAAGCTTGGGCCCTAATCAATGCAGCATGCCTTCGATCACCAAACTGATGGTCAACATGAACTCTAAGGACATTGTAGAAGAGTACAATAATGCATCTTGCCTGGTCCAATGAGTGCTTGACCAATTTAAATGACCACAAAATAATAACTTCTTTAATGAGTATATTAGGACCACGAAAAAGCTTTGGGCCCTAATCAATACAGCACGCCTTCGATCACCAAACCGATGGTTAACATGAACTCTAAGGACATTGTAGAAGTGTACCATAATGTGTCTTGCCTGGTCCAAAGAGTGCTTGACCAATTTAAATGACCACTAAATTATTACTTCACAAAATGAGTGTAAAGGGACCACTGAAAAGATTTGGGCCCTAATCAAAGCAGCACTCCTTGGATCACCAAACCGATGGTCAACATGAACTCTAAGGACATTGTAGAAGAGTACCATAATGCGTCTTGCCCGGTCCAAGAATGCTTGACCAATTTAAATGACCACTAAATTATTACTTCTTTAATGAGTGTAACAGGACCACGAAAAAGCTTTGGGCCCTATTCCTTGCAGCACGCCTTAGATCACCAAACCGATGGTTAACATGAACTCTATGGACATTGTAGAAGAGTACTATAATGCGTCTTACGCGGTCCAAAGAATGCTTGACCAATTTAAATGACCACTACATCATCACTTCTAAATAATGAAACAGGATCACAAATAAAAAGCATTTTGGCCCTAATTAAGACCAGAACACCTTGGACCAATTAACCAAT
>KN882228.1:22601-40229 GCA_000934455.1 Apostichopus parvimensis
GTCTTGCCCGGTCCAAAGAGTGCTTGACCAATTTAAATGACCACTAAATCATTACTTAAATGGGACAACGAGAAAACTTTGGGCCCTAATCCATGCAGCACTCCTTGCATCACCAAACCCATGGGTCATATGAATTCTCATGACAATAAAGAAGAGTACCATAATGTGTCTTGCCTGGTCCAAAGAGTGCTTGACCAATTTAAATGACCACTAAATAATAACTTCTGAAATTAATGTAACAGGACCACGAAAAAGCTTTGGGCCCTAATCTATGCAGCACGCCTTGGATCATTAAACCAATGGGTAACATGAACTCTCAGGACATTGTAGAAGAGTACCATAATGCGTCTTGCCCGGTCCAAAGAGTGCTTGACCAATTTAAATGACCACTATAAATCATTACTTCTTAAATGAGTGTAACGGGACGAGAAAACTTTGGGCCCTAATCCATGCAGCATGCCTTTGATCACCAAACCCATGGGTCATATGAATTCTAATGACATTGTAGAAGAGAACCATAATGCGTCTTGCCCGGTCCAAAGAGTGCTTGACCAATTTAAATGACCACTAAATCATTACTTATTTAATGAGTGTAAGGGGACCACGAAAAAGCTTTGGGCCCTAATCAGCACGCCTTGGATCATTAAACCAATGGGTAACATGAACTAAAAAAGAAATGAACTAAAAAAGAATGAAAACATTGAATACAATTGTAAGTGATTAGAAAGTGTAATTTGGACTTAATTTAACAAACGCGAAATTGACCTAAATCTGGCACTTTTGTTAATGGATCTTGTGTATTGAGTAAAATTTGTATAGCTAGATTATGGAAGTTATAATTAATATTTAGGTAAAACTGAATGAAAGGAAATTTAATAACAGCTCACATTAACTCTGGTCTATGTTTAGTTGGAATACACCCAGTGAAACTTCTTATGGAACTATTTCACTTGAAGACTATTCTGCTAAATAAACTATTTAAGTAAGTTTATCTCTGCTTGACCCGAGATGACTGATTGTCTTTGTCAGCTCTAGAATGTAGCAGTGGAATCTTTCGGAATCTACGAAGGGGGTAACAGCGTTCCCAACCACTTTCAAGGAGAGAGGCAAGAAAACTTCTCTGTTCTTTAAATCTGTAAATATGTGACGTGTGAAACGAATAAAAGAAATGAAATGAAGTTATATGAACGTTGCCAGTTTACAGAAATCACTTCATTCTGAGAAATGGAGTTGCGCTAACGTGCGCCCCCCCCCCTCTCCAAAAAAAAAGGAAACTTTGTATGCTGATGATTGTAAAGCACCAATTAGCATTAAACTTGCGCACCAAAGGTGTTGCTTTTGTTTTGTATCACCACACTGGTACACACGTAGAGTAAAACTTCAAAAGAGAAGATATTGATGAATCTACTGGATAATGATTGTGCATTAGTCATTTGTATTGGTCAAGCACTCTTTGGACCGGATAAGACGCATTATGGGACTCTTCTACATTGTCATAAGAGTTCATATGACCCATAGATAAACCTCTTTCTACGACCAAATGTTGAACATCTTGTAAGAGAGCTTCGTCTTGCCATAGGTGTTACGTCGATACCATTGTCGAATAAGTAACTGAAAAGGTAGCAGTTACTCATTCGCGAATGTCGAACGAGGAACGCGGAATGAGTTTTGTACTTCACATCGGTCCTAAATAAAGAGTTTTTAGTTAGCCTAGCTATGGCTAAGCTGAGCAGTAAGCATGTTATAACTGGTATATAGCCTAGCCTAGTTAGTCGGTAGTATTACTAGTACTAAAGTAAGCCAGCGCGATTAGTACTAGTAGTAGGCCCAGGAAGATTGTGTTGCCCTAACGACGTTTTTTTATCTTTCTCACATTACCATGGACTTCATTATTAAACACATTATCATGGGCTTCATTATTAAACAGTGAAGGCTACTTACAAATAAAGCAGGAATATCGCATAATTCGCCATTTCTGAATTCTGACTGCAGAATCCATTTCGCAACCACAAACTTTCATATGAGCTTTCATCTGAGTTGAGGTAAATAATAAATGTGGGCGGAGCCTTAATTCCTAATACGGCAAATATTCATGTATTGCGCAATATTTGCGCTAGCGATCTTGGAAAAAATACTCGCCTCCGGGCGTAACACCATCGCTGGTTGTATCATAACTAACTCGTACGATTTCATGTTAGGGTCTCTGTATTCAGGGTCAATTTATAACATTAGCAGTAGCGTGCGCAAGAGGGATGCCCGCTCCCCCCATCTTCAGTCGAGGGAGGGTAAATGGTTTAGTGGGGGGGGGGGGTTGCATTAACAGGTAGAATTAGACACTGACATGTATGCACCATTGGATCGGTTTTTATAGATCACTTAACCGATCTCTCGTTATCTAGACTTGATACTTGGCCGGAAAATATGAGGATGTCCAGCGTTTTAACAAAGGTCGCTGTAACACACACACTTTTCGGTACACACATACATACACACACCGACCTGACTACAATAATAAATAATAGATACGTCATTTTTATATAGCGCTAAATCACAAAAAGTATCAAAGCGCTTCACAAATAAAATGATATAAGGAAACAAATACAGTGAAAACAAATAATAACCTAATAAAAATAATCCTAAAATACCAACACACACACACACAAAAAAAAAGAGATAAGAGGCTATTAACAATACAATAGGTTATCAAAAATAAAATAGGAGGTTATAAAAGTACAATAAGAGGTTATAACAAACAAGAGATTATAAAAAGGTAATATTACGTAAAAATAACTTTAAAACAAATACGTCTTCAAACGACATTTATATATTGGCAGTGTTGGACTGTTCCTGATGTCGTTTGGCAAATCATTCCATAGCTTTGGACCAACGTAACTGAATGCTTGTGCGCCAATTTTCTTCCTTGCTGGTGTACAAGAAGTAAAGATTTGTCAGAAGAAAAACGTAGCATGTGCCGGTAAATGGTAAGTAATTCCTGAAAATACACTGGCGCAAGATAGTGAACACATTTGTAAACATACATGAGAATACAAAATCTAATCCGCAGGTGACATATGGAAGCCGGTGCAATTCATTAACCAGAATGCAAAATGCATTGAGGTTTCGATGACTTCAGTGCACTAGATTTCTGGTTGTTAGTATAACCAGAACTAGCTGTTACAATAGAAATGGCCGAACCACCATTTTGATACAATAACACAATGGCATGATAAAAACAGGTCAGTCTACTGTACGTGGCTTTACACCAAAAACAATAGGGGTCTTGTACTCAATGTTATGAATCCACACACCAAGTATTAGAGGTCCACGATTTCCATCGTTAGATATCATGTAAAAGGTTTTTCAGATTTTGACCTCTGGTGACCTCAAAGGAGATTTGACCTCACAAGCAACAGCTGGATTCTTGTTCTCAATATGACAAATCCATATACCATGTATGAAAAGTATCCATGATTTCTACCATGAGAAATCATGTTTGCAAGGTTTTCAGGCCTCGACAAATATTTTTAAAAGTACTTTCTATTTGGCGACCGTGACTAAAAATCTTCTCGCCAAATTTCACTTGCCACTAGGCCTATGATTGTTGTTCAAGTTTCCAAAGTACAGATCTGCAACATCAATACTCTCTATGAACAAAGGTTAGGCAGTTAGGCAGATACATGGTGCTACGTAATAGCGCATTGGAAAGTCATGTTTCTTTGCAGTATGAAAGTTTAACTTGAAACAATTAAAATCTGAGGTTGTAAGAGCAATTATCTTCCAAAATCCTAGCAGCAACAATAGCAAACTTGTCTCAAAACTCCTTAGATTGTTGTATACTTTGCAAATTATGACTGATAGCCAGTAGTAAATGCCTTAAGAAATTATTAAGATGTTTTGCCATCTTAAGTGTATTGGTATTCTGACTGGTATTCTTCACGTTGTTGTGTTAACGAACCCTATTCTAGCCAACCGTTGCTGGCCTAGACAACATAAAATTGCTCACAGGCCTAGCCAGGTTTGTTCAAGTTGTCCCATAATCATAAGCGTGACGAAAGTCGAACGTTACTTTTAAGACCTAGCTATGCTGAAACTGGTGGAAGAGACTACACAAATTGAGATCAACAGCCGATCCAGACAAAAGCTTGTGAACTCATTGCCAAACTAAGACCGTTTTACACAATTATTTGGCATTGAGATTGGTCATAGTAAAAAATCTAACTAGACGAACTGTTAAGTTTTATAAACGCTGCCTAGTCACAACGAAACTACATCCAACCTAAAATAAATACGACGGAAAACGTCATTGAACCGCTGCACGCAAAATAAGGCTTCCGAGCGGCACGTTGAAGCCAATGCAAATATGTTCGTATTTTCCGTTTTAGATTCTACGGATGCCCATAAGCTCATTTCCAAATGTTCAAAATATTGTGTAGGCCTAGCCTGGGCAATGCTGGGTTTCGTGTGACTGATGTAAAGCAAGACTTGATCCCATTTGAAAATTCAGTGTTTACTGGTATTTGATTATAAAAGCAAAACTTTCTGTGCTTTCATAAGAAATGGAGGGGGGTGAGGGGGGGGGGGTGGAAGCAGTATGATTCACCTTTGAACACATTGTTAATGCACTTATCCCAGAAACTCATTGCATTAGTGTCAGTAACTCCCCATTCCCCTAATTGACAGCGACAATTGACAACTCCCTGAAAATATCAGCACTATGTTTACAATTCAAAGGTGATATGTGCTCTGCAGAAAAATTCCTCACTGGTCTCCACCACCTTAAGCAAGTACGTATCTACTATGCTCACAGTGTATCTCTTTGCTTAGATGATAATACAGGGTACCAGCTTGTAAGTTGGCTAACTGTAGGAAATGTCCACCCCCTATATGAACTTAAGCCAAACAATTTGCATCATTTGCTTGTGGCTTTTAGGCTCACTTTGAAGATCTATTTAAGATTGATCAAGCTACTGGAAGGAAGAAATTAAGGAAAGGGGCTGTACCAACAATTTTCCGGCACAGGCTTAACCCCAATAGGCAAAGAGCTCCAAAGGAAACTAGCACGGTCCTTGATAAGGTTCACTTGGAATCACGGAAGCAAATGGTGCTCATTGACCACCCGTATGCTTCCCTATCAATAAGCCACAGTTAGCAGACTGTGATAAAGATGAACCTGGTGAGTGACTCTTAGACTGAAATCCAGTTCCTGCAACCACAGTGCACCATGTGTTTGAAACTTTCAAATGGACACAGCAGATGGAGTGGCAGTTGGTTAAAATATAAGGTTTTACTTTCATCATGGAGAGTATGAGGGAATCTTGCCTCATCATCTGAATAATGGACTAAAGGATAGCATCGAATCATGATTGGATTGAGCTGATATTCGTGAGAGTAATTTACATATTTTACTGTTATTTTCATCAATAATATGTACTGTTTACAGACTGTGATAAAGATGAACATGGTGAGTGACTCTTGTAGTTAACTCAAGGTCCTGCAACCACAGTATTAAAGTCTGTTTTAATCAATGCAGTTGTGTGTTTGAGACTTTCAAATGGACACTCAGTGGCGCAGTTGGTAAAGATGAAAGGGTTTAACTTCATCAAGGAAAGGAAAAATTGGCCTCATCATCTGACAATGGACTCAAGGATAGCATCAAATAATGTTTGCATAATAATATTGAGCAAATTTTCTTGAAAGTAACCAAGTTATTGTACATACTTCGCTGCCATTTTCATCACAGCAATAGATCAAATATCTCGCAATTTGAATGTTCGTATTATACATATTATTAAGCTGTTTAGCTCACACCCAAGCAAAAAATCAAGTGTCAACAACTGATGCAAAACATTTAAGGAGAAGTATTTATTCCCCCTTAACAAATCTTACAATTGGTAGAATGTAGTCTTCAAATTTGCAAACATTAGATACAATCAAACAAATGACAAAGCTCATTTGCAAGTTAATCTACTGCCCAATCTTTCACATTAAAGGCATTGAGGACTCGCCCCAAACAGCGTGCTGCCATCTTTAAAAAGTTAACTTTCCGTTGCTAGCAAGTGAAGTTTTTCTCTTGTCACTACAAAATGTAGACAGTAATGAAAGGTGATACCTTGTTATCTTTAGCTGGACCTGAGATGTCCATCGCTGTATCATTTGTACATTAAATGCCGAGACTTTGTATCACAATTAAAAGTTTCATGTGGTGTAATTGCTAGTCTTACAAAAATAAGAAACCCTGGGTATATCCATGCCAAGTTCTTATAAACAACTTCAGTGATAATACATTGTAACTGACGTTTCCTATAGAAGGAAAATAATGTAAAATGTAGGACAAGGTGTAGTAGAATTTTAGAATAGTAGATAATGTGTGAACTTTTCGCTTGATTTTGGAGGTCAAAAGGTTATTTAAGATCAGCAAATATTCAACTTGTATACACAATATCATCTCAAGGTAGGTAACTACAGCGTATCTTATATTTGGCATTTGACTTCCTCATAATGAGTACAAGATATGAGTATAAGAACTCTATTGTTTTTGGTGGAAGTCAAAGGTAATTTGGAGACAATAGGGATCAAAATATGTAAATCTCAACAAGCTACATCTAAACTATACATCAAGAGAGATTGTATGCGGAGAATAGCAAAACATCCCCAATTGATGTTTAGGTTTTTCTAAGAGAAATTTTTCTCAAGGTTGAAGAAGATTTGGTCTGTATTATCTCTGAAATGTGTTTTGTAAGATAATAACTAGAATAATAGGTGTATGTAGGCATAGCAACAATCCTGATTACATTTTAAGTAAAAGATTTTTCATCTAAAGACAACCATTGCTGATCATTCTATAAACATTGATCATGGATCAAAATTTTGTTGATGGGATAAATCAGACGAGAGGTGCTACTTATCCATATAGCTGTCACTCTGCACGGGTCCGGCCATGGACCCACGGTCACGGCTATGCGCAAAGCGTTAACAAAACACTTATGTCGGCAAAGTTAGTCCTCCTGTTTCAATAACGGCTAATGATAATACAAACCAAACAAGTTATTTTCACCTAAATTATCGATATATCTTCACCCACATCATATATAGTCTATCAGAATGCCCAATCGTGGTTTCATGTCTAGGTATTAACGTTACAAGTATTACCAATGCGTACATATTTTTTTTTCCCCTTTTCTTTTTAAATATTGTAAATATCTAAAACATGAGATCTCAAAGTAAAGAATGTTTAGATGCAACTGACGAAAGTATTTTTGTACCAAATTTTTCTTTCTGCGAAACTAAGCCAAAACTATGGTGTCACTCTCCACATAACAAAACCTTTGCTATGGGAAGGGCTTTTAAGAGTGCTCCCTCTATTTTACCATTACGGTCTATACCATTGTGTACATACTAGGGTATTGAAAAATAAATTAAATTTGAAATGGTAGCTATATTTGCGATCTTTACCCATAAAAGAATAGTTTGCTTCTACGTAAATGCTATTGTACCTTTATTCATGTAATTTACAATGCATAAATAGCGAAAGCAAGGCTTTTAAACGGACAACGCTTCTCGTACATGTTTTGTGTACGGTTCGCATACCGGTTTTGCAAATAACAATCGTATCTGAATTCATATATTTCTACTAGCTTTCCTAATGAAAAACACAGGCGCATCTGGGCCGTCTGAACGTTATAGGATATGCTCAAACTCCCAGAAAGGAAGCAGGGGGGGAGGCAAGTTGCCCCGATTTCAAAATCGGACTAACAATTTTGAGGAAAGGTTCATGGAGTCCAATATTAAACCATTTGCCCCAGGCCATACAAATCCTCTCTGCGGGCCTGGTCATCCGTGATATTTTCATTTTGGGGGTTTATTTTTACAGTAAATAGTATCTTTCGCAAGCCATAAAATTAATTGTCAAGTTAATGTTTTGCCCAAATACACTGTATTTTTACCCATCAACTTTTAATGGACCTCTCAGAATAGGGCATGCTTCACCCCACACAGTATGCCCATACAGCTATCAAAGCTGTTGGCAAATCCAAGGCTGATAGGGGAGGGTTAAGTATTGGAAGGTGGGCACAGTGCGAGTATATTGGAAGGTGGTGTAATTACCAGGACTCATTATCCTACTAAGCAGGTTATGTGATGGCGTTTATTTTTATATCAGACCCCAATAATACGTAGGCAGTTCATGACTAACTGACTAAAGTTACTATACCACTATTTAGTTTAGTTTTAATGGAAGGTGGCTAAAATAAAAAAGGACACTAAAACATGGGAGGTTTTCATTCAGCTTTCTTTTTTATTAAATGTTAATAAGGCAGATATCGTTAAAACATTTACAACTTATATAAACTAAATAACAAAAGGCAGTTCTTTATGTGCCAATTAGACGGGATCAAAGTTGTATAAGGTCAGAACATAACCGATAAATAAAAAGTATTTAAGTACAATTTGTGTTAAACTTAAAAACGCGTTTTTAATGTCAACAAGGCAAGCATTGACATAATCTATACATATCCTGTTTAAACTTTAAGGGGCAATCTCGGAGTCATGGATTCTGATGTCATTAAGTTGACACGTCTCATTTGTTGATCAATATTAACTGATTATCAATTTGGAGGCCCAATAGGCCTATGTGTGAATGTACGTGGGTTTAATTGTCGCACTCACTGTAACTAACATTGTGTTACTGCATAGCCCTATGTCAGTGTGTGTTCCATTAGTCTTAAAAATGGTTCAAAAACCAAGTTACCAAAGAAATCTAATTGTTGAATTTTGCACCTTAAATTTAGTTATAAATAAAACAGCACAAGTGATTTGGTGTAAAAGACAGAAAATTGGATAAAATTAACAGTGGATTCAAATCATAATAAGATGTTGACCTGAATTGTTTTAAATATATACAATAGTATTACACAATATCAAGACTGCATATATTCCGATGTTGCATATCTTGGCCAATCAGCGAGACGCAGGGGCGTCAATCCGATTTGAAACGTGGGGGGGATGTAATCGATTCGAGTATTCCGGCCGTAAGTACTATCTAAGCAGAGCGCCACCATCGGTTGGCGCGCAGCGTAGCAAGAAAATTTCAGATTTCAATACCTGCCAGATCGCTGGAGATGGCACTTGCCAGGCTGGATAGCAGCCATATAGTTGCGTGATTTCGGGAGAAAATAACAAATTCGTCACTCAGGAAATCTGCAATAAAGTTCATGCGACCTTCATTTTTGGTGGATTATTTCCAATTGACATGAACATTAGAACCCAGTGCAAGTTGAAAAATGATGCAGCGAACTGGAACCCCAGCCCCATTTGCCCTATGTTTCAGGATAGAATACCCCTCATTTGTTCGAACCGCATGACAACTAACAATCTGTGAATAAATTTACTTCGGAATGGGCACATTATATTGCACCAAGTCGGTCAAGGAATGACCCAGGGCCTCAGATATATACCTACCCCTTACTCAAATTCCATATCTGGTTTGATATCTGGCTATATCTGGATATATAAAGTTTGATATGGCCATATAAAGCCAGATATATCTTGATATAATTGTAAGCCAGATATGCATATCAAGTTTGATATGGCCATATAAAGCCAGATATATCTTGATATATTTGTAATCCAGATATCCATAACAAGTTTGATATGGCCATATAAAGCCAGATATAACTGGATATAGAGTCAATCCAGATAGGCATATAAAGTTTTATCTGGCCATATAAAGCCAGATATAATATAGAGTCAATCCAGATATGCAGATATAGTTTTATCTAGCCATATATAGCGAGATATAACTGGATATACATGTAAGACTGTGTGCTCTTACATAGTGTATTTTCACAGAGATTTACCATGCCCTATATTTAGTACTGCACATATTTCAATGGTAAAGCACTTACAGTGCACACTAAGTCAGAGGGGGTATAAATTGGCTACTTGATCTATCTGGGTTGCTAGGCAACCACAGGATGATGGAAAAAGGATGACTCAGAGGGTAATTAAGTGTGAACATGCATGGAGGTAAAAACAGACCCCCATGGTGTGAAAACCTTCTTTGGAACAAAGGACATATGTGTATTGATACTCTGGGAGTGACATAGGAAAAACAGTGTACACATGGTAGGGGTAGAGAACAGAAGGAAATTTAATCGAAAGGATTGGTACATTAAGAAGGGTGATGGAGATTCGTAAAAAATAACCTATTGATGTCAGGACATTGGCAAAGGATTCTATAGTAAACTGAACAGTCAGAAGGGAGAAATTTTTTGGAACGGATGGAAACAACATATTTTGGGACTGAACTTCGATACTGAATGGAACATATATCGCCCTCCTGGAACTTATTTACTAAACCAAATATATTAAATACAGGAATAGCACAATGCAATGTAGTATCAACCTCTACAGGACGACAGAAGAATAAAGAACTCAACCTTCAAGTATTATTTTTAAGTGTACTAGTGGTACCACGCGATGCCAGTTTAAAGTTTAAGTATACTTTTACAGTACGGTATACACAAAGACTTTCGTACAAGTAAAATAGCTGTCAGAGCGTGCATGCTAATTTTTGAACAGCGGTCATATTATGACCATAGCAGTCGGATTAGGTAACAGCAAGGAGCTTTTTGAGTGATATGTTTGAGGCCAAAACTGCAGATTCTTAAGTCCAAGATAAGTTGATCTTTACCTCCAATTAAGCCTTGCTTCTTTTTTGGTCTAATTGTCTGGAGATGGGTTTTTTCAGACACAATTTGAAATGATTTGAAATCTCTTTCTAGTTGGAAGCATTGTGAGTCATAAATAAAACTGTATGTCACAAAAAGTTATGTACACAATTGGGTTTGGAATGTGCTGGAAATAAAGTAATCCCAACTTTATGTCTTCGTCATTGCTTTGATTATTGTGTTGATGAAAGGACTCGCAGACCTTGCAGAGACTGAAGACAGCCTAGAGACGGCAGAGTGATGGGCATTTTGTCATGAAGCAAGCTTTCAAGTGCCAATTTATTCGTGGAGCATTTTATCATGCCAGGATACTTTATTCTCTTAACCATGTATTTTTGTTCTGACGGTCATACTGTATTGCCTCAATAATCGTTTGAACAGAAGACCCTTTTTTAATATTAGTTTTTTATTTGTAAAGGCTTGGACATACTGTGGGTAAGGTGAAACAAGAAAAAACAAAATACCTGCTGATGGATCAAACAGGAAATGTAATTAATGGCCAGATAATTAAGCAGTAAATAAAGAGTTGCTTTATCTGCGCCATATATTGCCTTTATTTGGTTTCAAATTATATTTCTTTACATCGCCAGATAAAGTTCTGGCACAGATGAAGCCATTTTTTTTAACTAGTTCAATCTGGATTTATCATAATATGGGACAGTAATGGATTTGCCAAGGGCAATATATATGGATGTGGCATATATGAGCCAGATATGGATTTCTAAGTAATGGGCCAGATATGGATTTGCCATATACTGTATGGGCCAGATATAGATTTCTAATTAATGGGCCAGATGTGGATGTGCCATATATGGGCCAGATATGAATTTGCCATATATGAGCCAAATATGGATTTCTCAGATATGGATCTGCCATATATGGGCCAGATATGGATTTGCCATATATTAGCCATATATGGATCTGCCATATATGGGCCAGATATGGATTTGCCATATATGGGCATATGGATTTGCCATATATAAGCCATATATGGATCTGCCATATATGGATCTGCCATATATGGATTTGCCATATATGGACCATATCTGGTCCAGATAAAAAGTGACCCATATGAAGTTTTATCTGAGGCAGATATGGCCTTTATCTTATATCAAGTTATATCTGCCCAATTCTTGTTATGGCCAGATATAAATTCCATATATGGCACAGATATGGGCCAGATACAAATTGCCATATCTGGGCCATATATGGATTTTGAGTAAGGGACTGTATAGCAGGGGTGGGCAACCTTCTTGAATGAATGGTCCAGATTTTAGGAGTGAAAGATGGACAAGGCCGCACCTAACCAACGACCTCTGTTGATTTCAAACCTTTGCTTCCGAGGACGTTCAAGCAATAGGTGTGTGTACTAATCTGTATTCACAAAAACATAATGTCAATACAGTCCAGTTGATAATTAATGGTGATAATAGACCGTATACCTGACAGCATCATTAGTGCAGATAAATTCTAAGCAGCTAGTTCGTTTCTTGTGATGATGTAAAAAATCACTGGCGGGCCGCATGAGGCCCGCGGTCTGTAGGTTGCCCACCCATGGCCTATAGGAACGATGTCCCAAAATGTCCCCGGACATATAGGCGAAGGAAGCTATCCGCCGCAACTGCATGTGAGTTTCTCGACTTGCTGTCCTGGGAGTCATACCATAAAATGGTGCATATCCTCATACGCCATTATTAATAATTGAAATATCTAACTAATAAGGCACAACCCAGATCCGAGTTCGTATAGTGAGCTTAGCGCAAATTTGGCCAAAAGTCGTCATACGCCATCATGTTAAACCACCAATGACTTTAAATGCCACCCGTGACACACTTCCAACTGGACTGTGTCAGTTTAAATGTTTTGCTAGGTCTACGCGGATACATTTCTATGAAATTTGAAACAAGGATGGCAAGACAAACCATTTTAATTATGTTTTCAGGACCTCACACATGCGCATGTATCGTCAGACTTAGAATAGGTCCCATGTGAGTGGTGGCTAAAGTGATGAAGGCATCCAAATAAATCAGTGGTTGTTCGTTGGAGTCCTCACGCAAGTTACCCCGGTTGCTAGGTGGATCTGCATCTGGTAATCGGGTGAAATCTGGTCGGAGCGTACTATGTAACCACCGTGTACCCATGGGACGTAGCTAAGGCCTGATGATTGGGGGGGGGGAGTGGCTGAAAATCCAACTGGATGGGTTTTGAAGCCAGAAAATTCCGACTGCTGCTTTGTAACCCCCACCCTCGCGCTACTCGTCAACGATACGGTCAGTGTCAGTCAGAAACCCAATCTTTCGCGACTGCATCTTTGTTCCGAATTTTTTGCGATACATTTGTACCAACTGGCACTCATTTCACAAATTTATTAGACCCCCCCAATGTGTTTTTCAGTAGTTAAACTTATATTATTATTAACATTAATATTGACTTGCAAATAATTCATTGTATATTGTATATATTGATTGTATAAAGATTGTATGCTATTTGCATGCCATGTAAAAACCGATGCATGTCTATATGATATCCACTTTAACATGTGGAACGCGTAGCGAGCGAAAAAATTTGGTTATATTTTTCGGGCAAGTCGTTACAACCCCCCCCCCCCAATCAAATTGGGCTCCTACGCCTATGACGGTAGTTCTATTAGGCATTTTTTAATTGGAGTATTCAAAATCATACGAAGTTTTGTACGGTGGAGAATAAGAATCGCGGGATACAATTTCTCAAAGTGGCAAGGAAAACGTGGTAAATAATAAAGGTCAATTTTGACCGAAATTTTTCAATTTTTAGGTCATGCACAATCACAGGAATAAATGAATAGGTAAACTAGATAAACTAGAGTGCGACCATCGCAAATTCCGACTGTCGCACTCCAATTTTCCAACTATCGTCAGTTTGACCAAGTTTGGGGGTGAGACACCACCCCCCCCCCTCTAGCGACGTCCCTGTGTGTACCCAGTGTTCTCACTGTGGAGTAAACTCCGGTATCACTCAACAACAAGGTAACATGGGATGCGCTGCCACGGAATATGCTCCCTATTTCATTTCCCCAATATTAGGGAACGGACAGTCTTTGAAACACCATCTACAACTAAACACCAACTATGTACAAGCTTTGGCTCTAGCTATGAAGTGCTGTCTCTTATGATAATGATGGAGCGCACTAGTTTTCAACTGGAATCGCCCGAAGATGCGGCGTCTGTAATCCAAGGAACCAACGAACTTCTCTGCTAACTCCTCAGGCTCAAACTGTGCTAGACGTTCGTGGTGAATATGGCACACCATCACATGGTTCAGCCTCTGTTAAGTCATGGTGCTCTGTAGTCATGTCTTCAAACGCCTCAAAGCAGTAAAAGATCTCTCGGCTTCCGGAGAACTGGCGGAGGAGACTGGCCACCGCAAGAGAGCTTCGACTTCACCAAACATAGCCCGTACCGCTGGATTCATCAACTTTATTTTCAAATTTAACTACAACTACAAAACCTCTGTGGATGTAATTCGAGGTAAGGCCTTTGTCACAAACAGTGAATTCTTGAAGTGGTGCTCTCTGTGTTAGTCAGTACTGAAATGACCCTTCTCTTATGTAGCTAAAATCGCCAAATCGGTTGACAATTCGGAAATACCAGTTCTTATCAAGAACTTGGTCAAGTCTACATGTCTCTGCAGTGTCCACTGATTGGGCTTACCCAAAATACGCACTCCACATTCTGTAAAGTATTCTTGAGCAACGGTATCCCTCAGCTCCACTAGTGAATCACACTTTCTATTACAATTGAGTGATTCTTTTATTGCAATTTGAATTTCAGTTTTTAATCTGTTTTCCGCTTCCACTGATGAATCAATCATATGCTGAGGGACATATACAACATCAGATGGGCTCTGCCACTCATCGTTTTGAATTCCAGCCTATGTTGTGCACTTTGAGAAGCGACTCCCCGTTTTCAACTTTGTGATTGATTACTTCTAATTCATAAAGTTTCTTTGTTGACCAAACGTCTTTGCTATGCACCGGGTTCTTGGGTAATGTACGACCATTGGCAATTGCAGCATAGTTTACCCTGTCAAGTTTTCTTAAATCTCTGCATGGATTCATAGTCATCTATAAATGAAAAATAGGTGACAAATTTGCAAAAGGTGGAATTTAAATGAGGCCATCTTTAAAAAAATTTGGGTTTGGTGTAACCTTACCTACCCATTTTCGAAAATAAAAGTGTATATGTATGCAAAGGTCACACTAAATTTAAAGCTTTGTTTAGAAAATATTATTCCTACATACCAAAACTTGTTTCAATCAAATATGTTACGCCAAACCAACAATAATAAGTAAGGATATCCTGAACACCAATTGAAACATTATGTACGATATCTCTTTAGTATGTACTTAAACATTACTCTTTCCTTTAAATTTATCTGCACTAACTGTAATTTTAAAAATATGAATTTGACATTTTAAGCTGATGATCAAAAAGTATGCTTCTATTTTGAAAACTTTTGGACACAACACAAGCCCTTTGAGAAATATTTTATGCATGTGCCTAAAAGAACATTTAAGTTTGTAGAAAGGGAAATAAAACAATTAAACAAATGTTGTATTCACTGCCACAAGCTTATCATTGAATTTATAATTTGTGGAACTAAACAATATTTATTGTTATCTCACCCATTTTCCATGAATTTTGGTTATATCGCGATATTAGACTTGCATATTACAGTGACTGAGAATACTTGTTCTAAATCATAATTTCTGCTTATTTTTCGACACGCAAGACGAAAATAGTAAATTGCCTATATAAATTGCACAAGTCACTAGGGCCTATTATTTATTTCAAATTTAACTCGTTGGATGAGCATTTGGTACTGTGAATAACATTGCTTATTGGTACGCATATTCCTTGTGTGATTTACCATGACCAATTCTCTAACCTGTCCCCTAAAATTAAAAGCTGGCTAGGGGCCCGAACATAGGCCTACCGACTACAGTAACGCAGTATCACTCAGTTGGGCTTTTTATCCGGGTTCCTAACCCTTCTTATTCTTAGGCCGCACTATCTTACGTAATATAACGTATCATCAATTAGAAAACTTGTATGCTAGTTTAACTTCGGTATTTAACAAGCTACAGGGATTCCTCAGACACAGAGTGGCTGACATCACTCAAAATAGCCTAATGTTAACTAGCCTATAAAGACAGTATGCCTGTATGCTAAGTATCGAAAGTGAACCCTGCTAATAGTAGAAACTCCAATATATACGTACACTAAACAAATACATGTATGCATGTATGCATTAGCAGAGGGAAAAGTCAGTTTTTCGCCTTTTTTTAATTAGGATTGACGAACATAAACATTTCATTAATACCTACGGAAAGTATCCTTCATTCATTTTAATCTTGATTGATGTTATTCTTTTCTGCGAATTTGATCGTAATTTAGTGGAACTGCTGCATCTGTACAAGATCGTGGAAACAGCTATGCAATAGTGCGTTTGAGAGCCCTCTGATGATTGGTCTATGTAAATAAAAATGTAATACACATAAGGTTGCCTCAAACCAATCACAACAAGTTTTATATCAATAGAAAGGACTCTATTGTGGCTATAATATTCCGCTGAAACTGAGTACGTAGCATACAGAGTTTTTGAATGATCGCAAAATTACTGTACTAAGTTTGGGTAATTTTTGCTATATTTTGCAATCTGCCATTGAAAAGTTGATAAAAAGAATTATTTAACCTCAAAAAGGCCACTTCCCACATTATAATGAAACATATTTTATACGATAGGAAAGAGAATACATTTTGCTATATTTTGCTGAATAGATGATAGTGATCTGAAGTTATAACAACTTGAAGGAGATATTTGACGTTTACAAAAAGTGTAATTACACACTAATAGAGTCATTCGAGACCGTCAAATAGCAAAAGAGCGCCTGGTTCCGTTATGCTTAGTTTCCTAGTAGTCTCTTTTGGAAAATACACATAGAGAAAGGTCCTGATAAGCCCCCCCCCCCCTCCTCTTTTTTAACAAAAGCTCTGCCGCCACTGACACTGATGGTATGTATTTGATGGATCTAATGACCTGGGGAAATACGCTTGCAACTTGAGTCCCTCTTTCTAGAAAATCACAATCCAAGCTTAGACCAGACTAAACCCGTTTAAGTATTAAGAAAGAACTGAAACCGTTAGCAGTAGCTTGGAAGAGGAGTTAACACCAGTGGCATCCTAAGCGGAGGAAGGAGGGGCGGTCCACCCCGGATACCATACTCAGGGGGGTTGTCATTACACACCCCAAAAAAAAATGAAGAAACATTCTCTAAAGAATGATTATTCCTATAAACAAACAATTCAAAGTTGTACCAAAGACAGCACCAGTTTAACTTATGCTAACAACAATTTCTCCAAGGGGAGTGGCATCCTGTTTTTGGAAATTTTACTTTGCTGAATTTCACTTCCCTGGTTTGATAATTCCCTTTGGGAATTATCAAAAAAATTGCAGCTATGTTTGTTCTGTTTGACTCCTTTGCTTTTCAGTTTAAATAGAAATATGTTTTCTATTGTTTTGTGAAAGTGATATAAAAGTTTCCTAAGTGGGGCAAGGGTGTCTTTGCCCCAGTCTATCCCAACAAATTTAAGAATATTTGAAACATTCAATGTTCAACAAGAGATCTTGCAGGAAGCCTAATTAGCTGGCTTTAATTACTTTAATAGGCCTTTGATGCTTTGCTCAACTATAGAGGAGCCAACTAAATTTGTTCAAACTACTGTACATCTTTTTTCTTTACATTTGATTAAATACACTATATATGGTATATCAGCAGTGGTTAGTGGTAATTGAAAATTGCCATGATCTTTGTCATCCTTATCATTTGAACTGGAAGTGAATATTAATAAAATTTCACCTT
>KN882228.1:40415-57951 GCA_000934455.1 Apostichopus parvimensis
CATATGGGCCATGAGTCACCTACAACAGATTTCAAAGTAACTTTAAAACACCCAGCACCTTCTAGTGGTTCAGTGGCTCTGCCCCATATCATGTTTTGTTCTAAAAGAAAAGGCATTTCCAGAGGCTGCTTAAAATAGATGATCTTAAATAAATGCATGCTGCTCCCTCTTCTGAAGGTAAATATATAACCTGCTGGCCCTGGGATAATGAATGAGAACTATATGCTGAAAATTCATACTTTCCTCACCAACCCATCTCCACATACCCATCCCCCTTCCATTCCTTGTTCCCAAAAATCAGAGTTATAATTTACCTAGTTTTCTTCTTACCAAAATGTTGCTTTCCTTGTCAATCTTGAGATGCATTATTTCCATTTGTGTCACTTATGTATGTATTCTCACATCACTGCCCTCTCCTTCATCTTTGTG
This sequence comes from Apostichopus parvimensis, assembly GCA_000934455.1. NCBI lineage: Eukaryota > Metazoa > Echinodermata > Holothuroidea > Aspidochirotida > Stichopodidae > Apostichopus > Apostichopus parvimensis. The sequence goes on from KN882228.1 coordinate 40,845, forward strand.
CTATGGAACGCCAAAAGGACCACGGTGACATGTACCACTACTAACTTGAAGTGTACTACTACTACTTCGAAGTGTACTACATCTAAAATGTCACGTACTACTACTAATTCGAAGTGTACTACATCTAAAATGTCGCGTACTACTACTAATTCGAAGTTTACTACATCTAAATTGTCACGTACTACTACTGATGTCAATACCACTACCTCTAAAACGGAAGCTACTACTACTAAATTGGAGCGATGGCGCTATGCTCAATCTGTGTGCCGAAGTATGCAAACTTATCGACGACTAGACTTTGACCCAATTAAACGCGAGAAATACACCTGCAATCCTGCATAAAATATAATCATAACAAAATTAAATGTTCAAAATGTCATTTGAAATAGATGAAAAAGTGGAGGAATATGTGAAAAGAAATAATACCCTTTGAGGCTCGTATAAATGACAACTAATAAATTTAAAATAAGGATTGAACTAACAGGTCTACCTTCAGCTAAACCTAGCCAAGTAAATGAACACCCAAGATGACTGAATATTCCAGTGATGTAAATTTGCTCCAAGGTAATAAAAACAGTTTAAGAATTTTGACCAAAGGTGACCATATTTGGATATCTGGCATATATGGCCTTATTAAGTAAGGCTAGCCTATTTGCTTTTGCCAAATGACCGTGAAGTGCTGAAGGTAGGATAGGATCTAGCAAATGCCTACATTTTCTCGGTTTATTAGACAAGAAATGTCTTAAAAGATCCCCTACATGATTTTAGAGCATACATGGGTACACTGTGCAGTGATGTCGGATTGGGTGCCTTGGCCTCAATATTTGAGAAAGTGGTCAGATGCTGCAGGGGGGTACACTCTCGTCCGTCGGATGGGGGCGTTAAATGGCGGTCCCGGGAGCAGGAATGGGAGCGAATTCACACCCCTGCCTCGTTATCCTCTGAACACTTATCGAAGAGAGAAGGCTTGAAATAAGCCGGTGTTCATCCACGATCTAACACGGATAGGGCCTCAAATAAGCTACTGTAAGGCTTCCTGATCCTTGGATCTCTAAACTAAACAATCTAAACTAATCTCAACTAATCTCAACTAATCTAAACTAATCTAAACTAATGTGACGCTTATATAAATTGACATTTGTGCCTACAATTTAATTATGCAAGTGTCGGCAAAAAGAGAACTCACTGTCTTGATTTACTGCTCAGCAAGTATGCGTAGTACTACAGGCTACCGCAGCATATACATGCGTACTTTCTGAAATTTGCGACCTTTACATAGATTATGCAGGTGTATTTCTCGCGTGTAGTCATTGGGTCAATGTCGTTGATAAGTTTGCGTACTTCGGCACACAGATTGTGCATAGCGCCATCGCTCCAATTTAGTAGTAGTAGCTTCCGTTTTAGATGTAGTACACTTCGAATTAGTAGTAGTACGTGGCATTTTAGATGTAGTACACTTCGAATTAGTAGTAGTACGCGACATTTTAGATGAAGTATACTTCAAATTAGTAGTAGTACATGTCAAATTAGTAGCAGTACATGTCAAATTAGTAGTAGTACATGTCAAATTAGTAGTAGTACATGTCAAATTAGTAGTAGTACATGTCAAATTAGGAGTGGTACATGTCACTGTGGTCCTTTTGGCGTTCCATATTGTGCAACCAACCTCCCATCTTCCACAAGTGATCCTTCTGGCATTCTTCTATAGGAAGGCCTGTTGTCTTTGGAATGACAACCTTGTTTTGCAATATCCATAGGCCTTTATCAGACTAGATTGTGGTAATTAAAAACATTTAATAATAACAGGTTCCCTATATTAACCACAATCACTGACCTCCAGTCTGCATACTTAACCATAACCTGCCAAGACACTTACTCCAGGGGTCCTGACTCCAACTATCTCAGGGGAATAATTACAGCTAAATATTGCACAGTATGGTGACTACACTGTATAATTAGACACAGCATGAGAATATAACGTTGTAAGTATACATGCCCCTTACTGATAGACCTCTGGAAACACTTTATCCCCCTCTGCACTTTTGTTTTGCAGTAGGGTCTTAGTTTGCAGTTGGTGGGATCTAAGTTTTGCAGTTGGTCTGAATTTTGAAGTCGGTGGGGTCTCATTTTCGAGTAGGGTCTTAGTATTGCAGTTGGTGGAGTTTTAGTTTTGCAGTAGGATCTTAGTTTTGCAGTTGGTTGGGTGTTAGTTTTGCAGTAGGGTGTTAGTTTTGCAGTAGGGTCTTAGTTTTGCAGTTGGTAGGGTCTTAGTTTTGCAGGTCTTAGATTTTTGTTTTGTAGATACCCAAATGTGGAGAAGCTTTGGGATAATCTGTGGAAAAGACTGACAGACTATCTACAAGATTCCACATCCATGCAACTCCAACTGCTTCCTGCACCTCCTTACAGATGTACCACATGTCCAAATTGTCAGCATTGGTTAGTGCAATAACATCTGGGTTCCTTCTGAGCTGGCTAATACACAAGTACAGAGGTCAGTGTGAAACCACTGAAAGATCTTGTCAGCTTTCAAGAAAACAAAGACTTGAAGCTAGCTCCCCACACATACACCGTCCCACTTTGAGAAGATGAAGGTATCACACACATTTAATTTTGCCTCTGCTTTGCGGTACCTGGTAGAGTGTGAGGGTCACCCAAAGGATGTTTTAACAACTGCCTAAAAGAGTACAAAGAGGGTTGTTTAACTCACCCAACAGAGCTTGCATTCCAGTACCTTTGGGCAGCTGAAAAGATATTCAGAAATTGTTATATGGGTGTGTTTGTGTGCATGCATATGTGTGATTTTCTTGCTTTACAGAACAGCTCCCTTTTGATAAGCTATTTAAAGGCATTGAAGACTCGCCCCAAACAGTATGCCGCCCTCCGAAAAAAGTTTACTTTCCGTTGCTTGCAAGTGAAGTTTTCTTCTTCTCGCAACAAAATGCAGACAGTAATGAAACGTGATACCTTGTTATCTTTTATCTGGACCTGAGATCAGGGAGTTCCATAACAACTCCCTGCTGAGATGTCCATTGCTGCTATGTACACTGTGTTGTGGGTATTTACCGTTGCTGCATGTATGACTATACTAAGGTCTAATTACCAATGACGGTAGCAAGCTGTGTGTGTATTTCCTGGGATCGATGGTGGTGTCAAACACTTCTGTTTCACCTCATTCGAAACTAGGTCAGATTACCGGCATCAGACGTTTCTTTGTGTGCGAGTCTTTACACCCTTTAAATTGGAAACCTGCCAATCACATGTTCGAAATGAGACAGGCTGAAACGATTCTTAAATGAAAAGCTTAAAGGCTTCTTGCATTTGAATACATCACTGTTCAGGTTTAATAGGCCAGTAATGGCAGTGTTGTGATCTTCACATTCAGTGCTCAAACTGACACAATGAAGGCAAATATACACTTGATAAAGTTAACAAATTTTAATGACGTTCTCATGCTTCGCTTGACAACCACAGAGTGGTGTCTGTAGAGATGTATCACCTAAAGGCATCCATAGTTTTCTCCTTGGTGGGCAGAGGATAAACAACTGCCCATAGTAACAATCCAGTGACCTTTGACCTGGGTCTGTTACTCATCCTTGTTTAGATCATGGAGCTATGCATGGTGCATCACATGGTCACAAAAGACACTATTGTTTTAATTTGGTTTATTTTGGGAAAGAACAAGTCCAGACCTGTTGGGGAGGAGATGTTGGGGAGAACAAAGAAGGTGAGAGAGGGAGAGTAATTAACTTTAGCAGAGGGTGTACTACAGCTAGTGAGGAGAGATGCAGTATTTTCTGATACTCTTGTCCGATTATTTTTAATACTTTTGAAGTAGAGACTTACAATAAATTAGAGATGTAGCTTTTGCGCTATAATTGATGTCTATCTCTTTTTTTTTTGTGTGAATTGTACATATTCAACCCAATGATCCAGGTGGGAACATTATGACAGTGTCATACAAGTAAACAAACTTTCATATCGTTACACCCTTCCTTCTTTAAAAGAAAACTTTCTTTGATCCAACTTCTATTTTAAACTCTAATTTCCTCTTTCATAACTAATCATATTTCTTACCCTTAAAAGTATTAAAACATATTTACAAATACTTAATGCTAACAATGGCCTAATATAGGTCATTTACAGCAAACACAATCCGGTCTCTCCTTACGGTTCCTTTGGCTTCTTCTTAAATATGGTTCTGGTTCGTGTTCTTGAGTTGTGCTTGAACTCTCATTACGTGCTGCATCATTGTTGCTGCAATCGACGCTGGTTGGCAGTGCGTTTTGTGAGTCATTTACGTCATAGAACAGCTCGCTTCTGTCAATCAGTGGTTCTTTGGTAGCTCATAAATGTTTACGATTACGACGGAATTTACGTCTATCTTCTGTGATGATTTTGTAGGAGCGTTTGTTGACGAGTTCTTCAACACTAGCATTTTACCATACTTTCTCTCGCCCTGATGGTTGAATGCGTACTGTTTGCCCTTTGTTCAGCTCTGGAAGAAGCTTAGCACTACGTTTGTCATATCGCGCTTGTTTTTCATTTCTCTTCTTTTTCTTCTGCTTGACTTCCTTCACAACCTTAGGTGTGAGAAGTTTCTTGGCAGTAAGTATAACTGTTCTAGTCCTTCGACTGAAATGACGTTGTGATGGCGATGACGACAGAGACTCAGAAGGAGTATTCCTCCAGCTAAGCAAGCTGAGATACATATCTTGCTTATCCTGCTTCGCTTTCTTGATCAAGTTCTTAGGGGTCTTTATCGCATTTTTGACTTTACCATTGCTTTGTGGGAAGAGCGGTGAACTGGTTACATGGTCGAACTGATACGATTGCGCGAAGTCAGCGAACTCACGGGACGAGAATGGTTGTCCGTTGTCTGATTGTACTGTAACTGGTATACCATGTGTAGAGAAATATCGCCTCATGACTTTGATAACTGCTGGTGCATCTTTCTTGTTTAAGAGTGTGTCAACTTAGAAGTAATCCGAAAAATAGTCCACAATACAGAGATAATCTGTACCATCGATGGTGAAAATATCGACACCATCTTTTTCTCCCTGGTGATCTGGTATGTCGTGGCTGACCAATGGTTCTTTGGATTGCTGAGTACGGTATGTATTACAGATACTGCACTGTTCAACATAGTCTTTGACATCTTTACTCATACCTGGCCAATAAACCGTATCTCTCGCTCTCCTCAGGGTACTTTCGATACCTGCTGAGTGTGTGAGTTGTGAAGTTTTGCTTTAATGTCCATTCTCAGAGGTGTAGGAATAACACATCTCTGTGCTTTGAATACGATACCATCTTGGATGGAAAGCTTGTCGCGAATTTGGAAGTATGGGCTAGCTCCGGTTGGCAATAGCTTTTTGTCTTCAGGCCAGCCATCTGTAATGTATCGTTTCAGATTCTGACAGACGGGGTCTCCGTTGGTTGAGTCCTGGATTTGCTTGCGAGTTGCTTTAGATACCGGAAGGAAGTCTATAATGTTTACACTTTCTGTCTCGACTTCCACTGCAGATCGTTCCTCATTCTGTAGGAAGGCTCGCAATAATGTATCTGCGAGATACATTTCCTTTCCCAGCTTGTACACAATGTCGACATCATACTGCACCAGTCTTAGAATTAGCTGTTGGAGGCGCTTTGGGGCAGTCGTGATTTGTTTCTGAGAGATTGAAACCAATGGCTTGTGATCTGTCCAAAGCTTTATCTTGCGTCCGTAGGTGAATTGGTGGTTTCATTTATTATTATTATTTAGGTTTACAGTCTTGTACAGGGCCAAGGCCCTTTCACACGACTTTTACAACTTAACCCTGGTCATTGGTAACTTGTCACACCTACACACCAATGTGTGCACAATTCAATCAATCTCTCCTGGAGCAACACAACCACGTGTCCCCCGGGGGACTTCCCATAGGGTGCAGCCACAAACCGGCGCACGCAACTATATTTACAAGTTACCAAGTCCCCATTTATACACCTGGGTGAAGAGAGGCAATGGAGATAAAGCGCCTTGCCCAAGGACACAACGCAATGATCTGGCCAGGGCTCGAACCTGTAATCCTTAGATCACAAGTCCACTGCCTTAACCACTTGACCACAACGCCCTACCGAAGATTAACGCAATAAGTTCTTTCTCAATTTGTGAGTATCGAGTCTCTGCAGTGGTTAACGCTCTACTCGAAAAGGTTACCGGCTGTCCCTGCTGCATCAGTGTGAAACCGATTCCTTTTTCCGATGCGTCTCCCTGACCTTCAGTTTCGCTTTGCGGATCGAAGTACTTCAACACTGGTGTGCTGCTGACACTACGCTTCACCTCCTTGAATGCTGCGTCTTGGTCTTGTCCCCAGCTCCATTCCACGTCCTTATGTGTTAGACGTCGAATCGGTTCGCACATGTCTGATAAGCTTGGAAGGAACTTAGACAAGTATTTCACCATTCCAACGAACCGTTGTACTGCAGCGATGTCGGTCGGTTTAGGCATATCAATGATTGCCTCAACTTTCTTTGGGTGGACTTTGAGACCGTCTTTAGTAACAACATGCCCTATAAAGTTGATTTCTTTGCACTTAAATTCGAACTTATCTCTGTTGAACTTGATAGATCGCTCTCTGCATCTTCAAGCAGCTAGAGGTAAGTCATGTTTCGGTCATGATCTTTGTCCGCTTCGGCTTCTGTTTTCCCTTTGCCAGTGACCAATATGTTGTCAGCTATGATATGAACACCCTCGAGCCCTTCAAGGTTTTGATCTAGCCTTTGTTGGAAGAGTTCAGGTGCTGGGGAGATTCCAAACGGCATGCGTTTATACTTGTACCTCCCCCATAGGGTTTGGAATGTTGTCAACTTGGAAGAACTTTCATCCAACTCACATTGGAGAAATCCTTCTTTCAGATCACACTTGCTAAAAACCTTTACATCACTAAGACTTGGCAGAATATCTTCAATAACTGGTAACGGGTAGTGTTCCCGTTTTAGAGCCTTTATGGTTGTGGGTCAATACAAACATGCAGTTTACCACTGGGTTTGGTTATGCTAACCAGACTTGACACCCAGTCAGAAGGTTCGTCAACCTTCTCTATCACATGCAATTTTTCCAATCGCTTCAGCTCCTCTTTAAGCTTAGGCTTTATAGATATTGGAACACGTCTTGGTGGTATAATAACTGGCGTGACATTAGGATCAGTTTCCAGGTGTACTTTATCTGGCATACACCCTAGACCTGTGAATACATCATGATAATCTTTTATCACATTTTCTTTTTTCAGCGGTAAGTTAGTTTTTTCAATTTGCTTTACTTCCCCTTTAATTTCAGAACTTTCAGTTGGTTTGTTATCTATGTTTTCATACAACACTTTCATCAATTTCATTTGCTGTGATGCCCGCGATCCAAGAAGTGGCACTTGCTTGTTTCCTTGCACAACAACAAACTGCACAGAATATTTCTTCATATTCTTTATGTTTCTCAACCTCAATTTACAAGTCCCCACAATTGGCATTGGATCATTGTTGTACATGCTCAGATATTTGTGGTCTGACTCTTTAATCTCAGTGCCTTCAGGGACATACCTTTCTGGTATCACATTACATGATGCCCCTGAATCAATTTGCAACTTTGCAAGTGATCCTTCAACTTGGAACGTGGCATATACTTTTGTCACATATGGACTCACTCTGTTTATATCAACATTGTTTACATCTTCCTGTAATGTTACAGACAGAACTGATTCACTCGAAGATTGTGCCTTTTCGTCACTACTTTCACTACTCAAGTTAACCTGTTTGACTGATTTCTTATGACTCTTATGAAAATCTTTCTTTTTCTTTGACTTCCATTTGGTTTTACATTTCACTGCGAAATGATTCATATTTCCACATTTCGAACAAGATTGGTCATATGCTGGACATTTCTTTTTTGTCTGCCTCATGACTTCTTCCGCAGTACCTACAGTCTTCGACCCATTTACCTTTGTGGCATCTTGTCTTAGGGTTGTACCTGACAGCATGGACTTCAGCACTTTGATCACTCCTACCTTTTATTTGTGCTGCAGCCACTTCAGCCGCCTTACAAATGTTAATACATTTTGGGAGATCCAAATCTGCTGTTTGCAATAACTTTTCTGAGTATTTCGACTAGCTATGCCGCATACAATACGATCTCAAATCATTTGATCCTTTAGTGTGCCATATTCGCACGAGGATGAAGAAATTCTCAGTTTCACTACAAATTCTTCAAACATTTCATTTGGTTCCTGAGTGCAGTTATTAAACGTGTATCTTTCATAGATTATGTTTGTCTGCCCAATACAGTATGCTTCCCATAAGCTCATTATTTTTGCAATTTTTGTACGATCTACAGCATTTTCATATGGCAAATTGTTGTGGATTTCCAATGCCTCAGGGCCTATACAAGTTACAAATGTTGCCACCTGGATTTTCTCATCTTTTTTATCCAACTCAGTCAGAGTGACATAACTATCCCACAACAATCTGAATTTCTCCCAGTTCTTCTTCAAATTACCCTTGAGGTCCAAGTTTTGTGGTAATGGCACTGTAATAGTACTCATTTTTGTGACAAAATTATGCTCCACTACGCTAAAGTCTAATCTAACAATTTTACTTTGTCGACTTCACTGTGACGACTTTACTTTGACTCTGTGGTGTCAACAGGAAAAGTTATTTGGCAACCCTTCTAGACGATACCCGCTGTAAATTGTTTTATTATTGTTATATTTGTTCACACAACATACAACGCAATACTCGGCAACGTCTCCACACAGGCCATTTTAACACTGCAATCACCAATGTTATACGTGCGTAGGCCTACTGTACGTTATCTTTAACGTCAACACGTGCAATAACTGTATTAAATGCTACGGCATCCTAACATGCTTACGTAAAATAGCCTGGTTCGGATATTACCCTCTCAGGTTGATCATTCAAGATCGCCAATTTGTGACCTTGGACGTTAAACAAAACCCGATACTTTGGTCATTAAACCACTCACTTCTGACACCATGTTGTGATCTTCACATTCTGTGCTCAAACTGACACAATGAAGTACAATGAAATACAAGTAAACAAACTTTCATATTGTTACAGGCAGTATGAGAAGTAGGTAACAATTTAATAATTTTCATTATGGCCATTCGGTGTCAGCATAATAAAAAACTGAATGTCAAGAGCCCTGTACTCTGTTGTCAGAACTGACAAGTAGGCATACTGTGTCAGTGTGATCCATGTAGTCTTATTAAACACATGACCGTATGGTATATATGTTAATGGAAAATACATAAGCTACAACATACACCAGCATCCAGTTGTTGCAGGTTTTTTTTTTCGACAGACCCATTTCACCTACCATAGCCTAGTACTACATTCCTGAGAAGTTCACACCACAATATCAGTCTTAGGTTTGCCTACAGACTCCCAACTATTGCTAAATCCTACACTAAAGTATTTATCTTAGTTTAGTAGAAAAAAGGATCAGGAGGGACAATCCAGTCCCCATCAAGGACCCTGTGGGAGAGAAATAAAACAGAAGACACAAAAAGTCATACCCGATTACATTGCATAATGTACTCGTCCAAAGCATTCTTAAACCCATTCACACTAGTTGCAATACAACTTTCTCAGGCAAACCATTCCATTCGTTCACAACCCTATGAGAAAAAAAGTTAGGCCGAATATTAATCCTACTTTGTAACTTCTGGAGTTTAAGACAATGACCTCTGGTACAACTATATTGGCAAACCTGAAAAGTCAGTGAAGCATAAATTGTCATTATACTCTATACTCTATTTAATTGATCTAATACTGTAGGCCTAACGCTAAAGTTGTGATCTAGCCTAGCCACGACTGTGATGTGCGCTTTTCGTTTGGATGAGGCGTAAATTCTACAAATGGAATGACAGGTTTTCTATGCATTTCAGGTGTGAAGATAACATAAATGTCATTAACTTCCATATACTCTACGTCATAACCTGATATGCATATATCTTCTCTTGTATGCCTTTAAAAATCTGACATTCTGATTCGCTTCGTTTTTTTTTTTTTTTTCGCGTTTCACGCAACTGGTAACGACAGCTGGACCATATTTTGATGACCATGGTTTACATGTGAAGTCACAAATTGCTAGTTGGCCAAATATCTGTCTGTCTATCTATCTATGTCCCATAGCTTGAGGGTCATTGGGGCGACATGATGACACAACACAAGCTTTCCACGATTCACGATTGTCAGCTGTTCTTATGAGCTGGTTGAAGTCCATCCCAGTCCAGGTTTTTATGTTGTCAATCCAAGTTTTAACCGGCCTGCCTCTCCTTTGTACCCCATCTGTCCCTCCTTGCAATATAGTGTTTGCCAGGCTGTTCCTCTGTCTAATTACATGCCCAAACCATTGAAGTTTCCTTCTTTTCACAACTGAAAGGAGGGGTTCCTGCACCCCCTATGAAACTCTCCATTATTTGCCATACTTGCTTGTTCGTGGTGTGCGAAGTGTAATGGATTTTAAGATTTCCGGATACAGTTCATTTCAAAAGCATTTATTCGCTTTTCCATCTCCGCATTTAAAGTCCAAGTTTCGCAGCCATACATGAACACTACTGTTGTTACTAGTGCTCTCAGGAGACCCATTCTTGTTTTCATTGTGATGTTCTTATCCCTCCAGATGGGCTTCAGATTTGCCATTGAAGATGTTGCAACTGCGATTCTGATCTTAATCTCTTGCACCGAATTGCATCATCCATGATTGTTGCCCATAAATATTTGAATTGAGCCACAGTTTCAAGTTCTTGACCTACAATATGTACCGTTACTTCTTCGACAGAACCCATCTTCATGACCTTGCTCTTCTCAGCATTGATTTCCATGCCAAGTTGCTTTGCACTTTCCTCTAGTATTCTTGTAAGGGTGGTAAGTAACTCCAGTTGTCCTGCTATGAGGTTAATGTCATCTGCAAATCTTAGGTTGGTAATAGCTCTTCCCCCAACACTCACTGTTCCTTCAAACCCATCAAGAGTTTCTATCATGATATATTCTAGGAATATATTGAACAATGTTGGTGATAACAGACATCATTGCCGGACCCCAATTTGGGGGTGGAACCAATCGCTGATTTCATCTCCCATTAAGACATCACTCTTGGATGCTTGATACAGGGCCTCGATCGCATTTACAATCTCCTTGCTAATGTTAAACTTCCTTAGTAGCTCACACAATCCATCTTTCCAGACCTGGTCAAAAGCTTTCTTGAAGTCGATGAAGTTATGGAAAAGTGGTTTTGGTCAGTACGGTATTTCTCATTCAGTAGTCTGAGATTAAAGATTTGCTCTACTGTGCTGCGTCCTTTCCTAAATCCTACTTGTTCCTCTGGTATTATTCTTTCTGCTTGTGGCTGAAGTCTATTTAGAATCACTGGTAGGAGTATCATGCTTGGGTGATCATGCTGATGGCTCAGATGCTAACATATGGTGACACCGTCACCCAATAGTCTCTAACCGCTACTAAATTAGAAAGATGGCCTATACACAATTTGTGCCGAAGTATGCAAACATAACAAATACTTTGACCCAATGAGGAAACGCAAGAAATTCACCTGTATAACTAAATAATGTTAACAAAATTTAAATGTTCAAAATGTCCTTTGAAATTGATGACATAAGTGGAGGAATATGTGAAGATGCAGGGGCGTATCCAGGATTTTCCAATAGGGGGGGCGCCAGGCATGAGTGATCGCCGTCCTGGGGGTGGGTCTAAAGGGAGGGGTGGACAATTTTTGCTTTCGAAGAAGGGCTGAAACCCAGGAGAAAATTCCTGTTAACACCTGTTAAAATTTCAACTGGTTTTAACTGGAACCATCAGGAACTAACAGGTACCTGTTCACGAAAACTGGTTTTAACAGGTATTGCGACCAAAACCAGTTCATACCAGTTATTACCTGTTGCAACAGGTAAATTACCTGTAAGCTGTTAACAGGTACCAGTTGGTTTTAACAGGTACCTGTTAAACCAGTTGCTTTCAATTGAAAACAACTGCTTTAACAGGTACCTGTTACACCAGTTGCATTCAACAGGTACCAGTTGGTTTTAACAGGCATCTGTTAAACCAGTTGCATTGAACAAATACAGCAACTCGTTTAACAGGTACCAGTTGCTCTAAGCAGGTACCTGTTAACCTGTAGTGAACAACAGGTACCTGACAAGTTGAAACCGGTAAATTTTCGACTATTCCGTGTTAATTGGATCATAACTGGTGTACATTATGTAGGCCTACTTGTACATGCAAAACACAAATTGAATCATTGCTAGAGGCTAGAACATGAAATGGCTTGACAAAAGAAGGTGGACCGGGTAATATTGGGCTCCAATGGCACAAACAAATAGTAAACTTTAATAGAATGAGGGTGCTATTGTTATGGGTTGTGAACAAGAAATTTGTTTGAACCAACATTATTTTGGACCAACATTTTTTGGGACCAACATGTTTTCGGAACCAAATTTTTACGGACCAAAATTGATTTCCCCCAAAAAAGTCGGTCCGAAAAATTTGGGCCCAAAAAAAATAAGTCCCCCCCCAAAAAAAATTTGGTCCGAAAAATTGTTGGTCCGAACAAATTTGGTCCGAAAACATGTTGGTCCAAAAAAATTTGGGTCCAAAAAAATGTTGGTCAGAAAAAATTGGGTCCGAAAACATGTTGGTCCAAACAAATTTTGGTCCGAAAAATGTTGGTCAAAAAATTTTTGGTCAAAACAAATTATGAGTCCAAAATTATTTGCTATTGAACATAGAGACGTCGGAACATAATAGGGATGTCACCCTTCCTCCCGTTAGATAGTATATGATTTAATACGTAGCATACACCTGCATTATTTTGATGTGATGGGACGAGCTCGCATCTATATTTAGATCAGTGATTCATAGTCTATGAAAGTAAGACGCATATTGCCAAATCAAGATGAAGATAACAATAATTAATGTATAAGTTTTATTATGATTTAACCCTTTCTTATTTATTGTTGTTTAAATTTTTAATATGAATTGATCGTATTTAAAATTTTCAGTGACACGAAACTCTCAAATTGGGAGGTCTAAGACAATTTTCTCCATTTTTGATTATCACATTTTGTACGAGGTTTAAGTTGACCTTTGACTTCAACACCATATTCAATTTCGAAAGCGCGAAGCAACACAACTCGCTGTTTGCAAAATAATTTTTGTGAAAATTTCTAAGCAACTTTCAACTATAACTCACCCAAGAAGGTCTATAGAAGAATGGAAGTATTAACCGACATCATCGGCCTACCTGTTACTCCTTAAACTTGGAGGTAAAACTAAGTTAATTGTTAGGCCACTGGCACTAGTATTATGGTTATTGTTACGCTACGCACACTACGTGTAACCGTTGTTAGGCTGGCGTTTCGCAATACACAAGTACAATGACAGTGAGTAGCCTAAGCTTCTACTGGGTACTGCAGTGCATTCGCAACAACAAACTGTGCATTCTAAACACCAATTAACATTGTGTTGTGTGTATTGGACTAGATTAAACAGTGGCACACAATCTTCTAATTTATTTCCAAACAAATGCTGCGACTAAGTCTCAATAGTTTACTTGAAGCCTACACTCATTTGGTAAAGATTTATTGAATTTCCCAAGTGAATCTAAATGGGTAGGCTATGTGATATTGAATAAAGCAATGCTAGACCTTCAAAATTACTGACAATACAGTAGGCTGAACAAATTATGTTGGCTAGTCACCGGTATTATATACTTTAGTAATACTACTACTAGGGCCTACTAAGACTAAATCAAAACGACCGAAAGACAAACTTAGTGTGACAAAGTACTGATTCTTCTCTACTACGTGTAACCGTTGTTAGGCTGGCGTTTTGCAATACACAAGTACAATGACAGTGAGTAGCCTAAGCTTCTACTTGGTACTGCAGTGCATTCTCAACAACAAACTGTGCATTCTAAACACCAATAAACATTGTGTTATGTGTGTATTGGACTAGATTAAACAGTGGCACATAATCTTCTAATTTATTTCCAAACAAATGCTGCGACTAAGTCTCAATAGTTTACTTGAAGCCTACACTCATTTGGTAAAGATTTATTGAATTTCCCAAGTGAATCTAAATGGGTAGGCTATGTGATATTGAATAAAGCAATGCTAGACCTTCAAACTTACTGACATTACAGTAGGCTGAACAAATTATATTGGCTAGTCACCGGTATTATATACTTTAGTAATACTACTACTAGTAAGACTAAATCAAAACGACCGAAAGACAAACTTAGTCAGACAAAGTACTGATTCTTCTCTAGCCTAGGTCTAAACAGACTTGTTAAGTAAGCTAGCAAAATAACTACTAAAAACGATTAGGCCTATAAATAATTTGGCTTAGTGCAAATGATGATAGTGCAAATGATGACTACTTCTGCTTTGCTGTTTCCTTTTTCTAAAATTTTATATTTTTAGATCATAAAAACAAACAAAGATTTAGCCCATGTTTTATTATCTCTGTAGTCTGGGCATTTGATTCTGGTTGCAATGATGATGACACTCTGGTTCAAATGTTCAGCTTTATACAGTCTGCTTCAAACTTTGGGATTCTTTTTTGAGACTATTGTGGAAGCAAATCTCACATCACTTCGTGGTGACAACTTTATTTCATTTTCTTCAAATGATGACTACTTCTGCTTTGCTGTTTCCTTTTTCCAGGAAAAATTGAAAAGCCAAATATCCAGGTCAAGGGTGATTTCCTGTGATGTACGACACCAGTGTGGAGGCAACAACAGAAGAGGAGAACAGTGTTATATATGGCTTAAAGACATTATGGTTTAAGATGAAATATTTGTACCCTTTGCAGGACAAAAGAGTTTATCCGAGAGTCCAAAAAGCAAAGGAACAAGTGCCATAGAGAAAAAAGATGGAAGAGTGAGTTTAACTTTTGTACCCAACTGTGTAAGTTATAAGTTTGGCCAAATTTTTACTGATTTGGGATGATTATTAACATGATTATTAAGCTTTGAAAAATAACTTGGTGTTATACTGTGCAAAGCTAATAATTATTTGGTAAAGCTGCTATTCCTGGCTTATAATTTGAGGGACCTAGATTTAATGTTTACCTCCCAATATGTTATAAAATATTTAATGTAAATGTATGTTTATGATAATGTGAGTTATCATGTGCTATATCTGTATCTATGCTTACACGTATATCATATTTTCTGTTCACAGGTCAATATTGGTGCAGATTTTTGGCTTCCTGAAGACAAGTGGGAGGCCATATGTAGTTAAGAGAAACACTCTATGTTCGTGAAGACTCTACTGGTGTCGAATTGGGGTACCAACACTTTAAAACGAACGTCCTTGGGAAAGCTAGCCTAAGATTCAAAAGTGACAGAGATGTTAAACCGCTGTTGTCTGCCGTGAAGTTTAATGCTATGAAAGGTTAGTCATTATGAAAAGCTATCAAACAAGTAACCATTTATATTACAAGCTCATGACTTAGTACACAAGTGTACAAAATAATTTACTGGATAAGCTGTTTTCCAGGAGTAAATCATTTTGTAAAGTTCACTGACAGAACTATTTATCAGTAGGATTATGCATTCCAGTATCATGAGTTAACGACTGATATCATTTTGGTTGGTTCTTAATTGCCTTTGATTTCTGACAGGAAGCCTACAATCAAACTACCATAGTGGTGTTGTTTTTCCAACCAAAAGATTGAGCGAACCCAAATTCTAAACCAAAACAAAAATTGTCCGTCCAATGTTTAGAAACAAAAGCTAGCTTGCCCTTTTACCAAGGGCAACAGCTCAAATGCATGCAAAACTGAAGAGACATTCTTTGTTTTGGTATATATATGAATTGGCTTAATCTCTGCTATTTATAGAACCATCTTTGGGTGGTAGAAGTTCTTTACCATTATGTTCTTTAAGCTAGATTGGTATTGCATTACTTTCTGATTATGATTGAATGCATAACCTCACTTGAAATTTCAAGTTTGTACAATTATGTTCATTGCTGGTGTAACTCTAAAATGCTTGTCAATGCTATAACTCAAAAAAAGAAAGTTGCTTTAAATCAAGGTGTATATTTTGCCCTTGGAGGGTTTCAGAACTTTGTGATTGTCAAAATTCAAGAATCCATTGTTGCTTCAACTTCAAAGTACATCTTTCAATTAGGTGAGAAGTTTGTCCCTTTGGATTTGTACAAAAGAATGTTCTTGGTTAGACCGTGATTGCTAGTTCATTCAGGTTGGATACCAACAGAGATAAATATCGTGAGACATTCTAAACCCTAGGAAAGTTTGAACTTAACTTTCCATG
Organism: Apostichopus parvimensis; assembly: GCA_000934455.1. Lineage (NCBI taxonomy): Eukaryota > Metazoa > Echinodermata > Holothuroidea > Aspidochirotida > Stichopodidae > Apostichopus > Apostichopus parvimensis. Next base: position 57,187 of record KN882228.1, read on the forward strand.
AAAGCACTCATCTAGCAATGCAAGAGAGTTTTTTAAGTTTAAGGATCACACTGTTACTGTAAATCATGATAAGTCAATTCTTAAGTGTTCATTCACTTTGTTTCTTGCAGCACAGTTCGTGGAACCTTTGAAAGAAAGCTGCAATTTACTGAGGAATCTGCAAGGTTCAGCAAATACATATCCGAGAAGCTGACATCAATCGTAAAACAAAGAAGGCCTTAAAACATTAGTAACATATTGTTTGTTTTCAATGGTTATTGCTTACCATTAAACAGTCTTTAGTTTTATTCAAAATGACAGCATATTGCTGTCACTTACAAGTTAACTTTTCAGAGGAATTTTTCCAGACAGTTCTTTTTTTCAAAGTGGGATTAAACCCATATTTATTATTTTGTTTTAAACAGTTATTGTTAACCATTAAATGGTATTTTATTCAAATTCAGGAAATGGAAAGTATGTTGCTGTCACTTACAACTGAACTTTTCAATGGAGATCTTCTGGGCAGTTTTTTCTTGAAAGTGGTTTAACCAACACTATTAAAGACTGATGTTGACTTTTACTTGGCAAAGTTATCTTTCCACTTTTGCTTCTTCTTTTAAAGAACTAACGTTTCTAGTAATCAGTATGTACAAATGCCATTAAACAGTATTCAGATTTTTATTCAAACTCCAGAATAGACAGTATATTGTCGTCACATATGTGTTCCAGTATAAATATGCATTATCAAATACATGCTTTGTAGGTAAATATTGTTTTTTAAGATCT
>KN882228.1:186420-198962 GCA_000934455.1 Apostichopus parvimensis
AGAGATAGATGTGATTACTACATCCTTGAATACTCCTCACTCGATCTGAGAGATAGATGTGATTACTACATCCTTGAATACTCCTCACTCGATCTAAGAGATAGATGTGAATACTACATCATTGAATACTCCACACTCTAACTCAGAGATAGATGTGATTACTACATCCTTGCATACTCATCACTCGATCTAATAGATAGATGTGAATACTACGTCATTGAATACTCCTCACTCTAACTCAGAGATAGATGTGATTACTACATCATTGAATACTCCTCACTCTAACTTAGAGATATATGTGATTACTTACACCATTGAATACCTCTTATTAGCATGATCAGTGTAAGGGTAATGTGGTGTTTTTTCATTTCAATTTGCAATGCATTTGTGAAGCTTTTGGCATAACTTTATGATTGTGGTAGACTCAAGTATCAGGTTGTGTATTTTAAGTACATTTCTCTCCAGGCTTAACTTATGTTACAGGTTACTAGTTTTTAGATACCTATATCATACTATTATTATGCAAGTGTGGTACTGTACCACCAGAGAGGCAAATTCAATGCAAATTGCTGCTATAAGGTATCTATAATTTTATTATTCTCATCCTAACTACCTGCCATGTTTCTTTTCTTTTGATTGCAGAATGTGTGGTTACAGCTTTATTTTTTCTTGCCGCAGTGATTTATTTTCCCAATAAGCCTCCAACACCTCCCAGTACATCTGCCTCTATGAACAGGGAAGACTTTCTGACTGGCTTTAAAGCCCTCTGCACGTAAGACTGACCTAAAAGGATTTGATGGAGGCCTGCCTGATCTTTCAACATAAATTTTAAAAAAATATGTGAATTAAAATAAACAGGATGAGCATTGAATGTAGTCATATTGATGGGGACATTATAATTGTACTTTTCACAGCATTGTTAATAACAGATACTTTGGTATTTGTTGGAAAACATCAGGTCCATGAGGGGCATTGAAAATGTTCTCAATTGCTGTAACATCATATCTAAGTTTTCATCTCATTGCTATTCTGTTGCAGATTGTTTCTTATTTTTAGCTCTTACTTATTTTCAGCAAGTGGCAGTTTATGGCTCCTGCACTAGCATATGGTATTTTCACTGGCATATATGGAGGTTGGACCACAGAATTAACTTCAATACTGGATTCTATTGGCATTGAGCAGGTATAAAACTATTAAACCCACAAGGTAGCAAAAAGGATGATATATGTACATGATCATCGTCATCATCATTAAATCCTGTCTTTCATGTTAGTGTTCAATTTTTTAAAGTAATACCTTACATTGGCACAATTTTCTACTTTGTCCATGTTGAATCATTTACCTTTTCTTCTTTGTTTCTTCTTCACTCTGTTGAAGTTTGCATTTACAACTATAGATGACATTTAAGGAAACAAATACAACAAACAGAAAATAAACTGAGTGCCATTAGAAAAGCTCAGTACAATACTGAAAATAATGTCTTTGCAGTCCTTGCACTTGCTTGGACTAATATTTCTACTCTTAGTAACTTGACAGAAAGTCATTTCAAGATGGTCTCTGGCAATTTCTTCACTGAATGTTAAGTAGCAAGTTTGATATCCAACAGAACATGTTAGTCCCCTGAAACATTCAATCTTTAACAGATATAGTGACTCATATGATTGCTGATTCATACAATTGACTTTGACGTTCCATTCTGTTTGATCCTGAGATTATTTGGATCCTGCGATTTCTTTTATGCTGCTAATATGTTGGTACTCATGCTGCACTGCATAGAGCTCTATTAAGTATCTTGTTTGACATGATGCTATTTACTAAGAATGTTTTACATTACTGTTAATCATTACATTTGGTACAGAAATGTAGCATAAGCAATGAATGAGAAATATATTCTTGACCTATCGTTTTGGTTTTGAATGTATGCTTAATGCCAAATATGTGCCTATATACAGACTAATGTCCTACTGTTGTATTAAAACAGATATTTTATTCTCTCCAATCCTATCCCAAACCCCCGCCCCTCCCCTCAAAGTGCTTTGAGAATCTTGATAATTAATTGTTATCATCTCAAAAACATTTACTTCTTATTGCTATCCAAGCCCCCCCCCCTCCCCAAGGTGCTTTCAGAATTTTGATAATTTATTTGTTATCATCTCAAAAACATTTACTTCTTATTCCTATCCTATCCCCCTGCCCCTCCCCCCAAAGTGCCTTCAGAATCTTGAGAATTTATTTGTAATCACAAAAACATGTTATTATGATTTCCAGAGTGCAGCTGGATGGATGGGCTTCTTTGCTAACGTTGCTGGAGTCATTGGTGGACTTTTGTTCAGTCAGTGAGTTTCATAAATATTATAAAATATAATATTGCAAAATATTTTGCAAGTGGAAATCTTGAACCTTTTTACTGTAAGAAATGTTTACATAAGATATTCAAATCTGAAAATCTACCTAGAGTGGGAACTCGGATGTGGTAATTTCCCAGAATGGCAAAGGTTAATAGAAACAAGAGCTAGGGTAGTAATTGAGTAAAACTATGCAAAAGAAAAAACAAAGAGTTCTTAATACTCTCTCTTAGTGACATGACAAAATAACTCTCAGAATAGGAAAACTGTAGTCTTTTAAGAAATAGGCTATGATCCTTGGCATTTCTTATTCTTGACAAGGTGTCATTGTAAAGGATATTAATTGAAATATCTCAGCATGTTAAATCTTGCTCTTTACACTTGTGTGAGCTTTTTTGTTTGGTGAATTCATGGTCGAAAGCAAACTATGAAAACATAACATTAAAAAAGTGTCACCAAATGTATAGCAGTTTAGCAAAAGATGCATTATGAAATTGTGTACTTTGTGGCATTCATCTATGCACACAGAATGGTAGATATGATGGGAGGGAAGAAAACGAAGCTAGTCATCCTGACACTTACTATAATGTCTGTAGCAGTCTGGCTGTGGGTGGTACTTATATGCAGTGGCTACATTAGCTACCATATTGGTGAGTAATCTGTAATTGAACAGTCTCAAGAGCTCTTTAAACATATATGAAGTTGTTTTAGTTTGATAGGAGTATTGGTATCAAAATGTTTGGAGGTTGTTAGGACAGTGGTGGAGTGGGGGGGGGGGGGAGTTCAGTTATAAGCACACTGAGGATTTCCCATGGGTGCATGAATATGGGCACAGTTTTTTATAACCGAGGGTGGGGTGAATTAAAGTTTACATTACCTTTTACTGTGACATAAGATGTTTCACTACAGGGAGGGTGTTGGGAAATGTTTTGTCCCCTTTATAGATAAGTAATATTAAATTATTAAGTTCTACCACATGCCAACTGATGTTAAATATAATTAAAAAATTATGCCAGAAAATTCTAGAAGAAATACACCTGCTCTTGACCCATCTCTTCTTCGATGAATAAAACAAGCAGCTGAGATTTTGCAAGACTTAGTATGGAGATCGTTAGCAAGAGTGTGTAAGGAAAGTGTGGGCTGAGGTATGGGCTGAAGCAACTGAGGATCTGAGCTTGTAGTTAGAGTAGTATGTAGAGTGACGTGTGGGCTGAGGTATGGACTGAAGCAAATGAGGATCTGAGCTTGTAGTAAGAGTAGTTTGTAGAGTGACGTGTGGGCTGAGGTATGGGCTGAAGCAACTGAGCTTGTAGTATGTAGAGTGACATGTGGGCTGAGGTATGGACTGAAGCAAATGAGGATCTGAGCTTGTAGTAAGAGTAGTTTGTAGAGTGACGTGTGGGCTGAGGTATGGGCTGAAGCAACTGAGGATCTGAGCTTGTAGTTAGAGTAGTATGTAGAGTGACATGTGGGCTGAGGTATGGGCTGAAGCAACTGAGCTTATAATTAGAGTAGTATGTAGACTGGAGTGTGGGCTGAGGTATGGGCTGAAGCAACTGAGCTTATAGTTAGAGTAGTATGTAGACTGAAGTGAGGGCTGAGGTATGGGCTGAAGCAACTGAGATTATATTTAGAGTAGTATGCATGTAGACTGAAGTGTGGGCTGAGGTAAGGGCTGGAGTTTTGGCTGATCTATGGTGTGTAGTATGGCCTGAGATGATACAACTTTTTTGATAATCTATCCTTACATGAACAAGTTTAAACATGCTGAAGCAGACAGCTGGCATTTTGTTGACATCCGTCTATGACCGAGGTCTAATGGTAATCCTAGCAGCATGAAGTCTATGATATTTATCCCGTTATTTTGCAGCTCATGTATGGATTTCTTACATTGCCACTGGGTTCTTTGTGGCTTCCTTGATACCTCTGTTCTATGAGATCTGTGCGGAGGGAGCTTATCCGATCGGAGAAAGTTCAACAGCAGGGTTTATCACGTGGCTCAACAATGCTGCTTGCCTTGTATTCTTGCTAGTTGCCTCTGTTAAGTCATTTGGTAATGTTTTCCATATTTATTATAGCCGTGTTAAGCTGTTCAAGTAAGAACATATCAAGTGTAACTGATATTTTGACAGCACTTAACCAGTTTGTTGACTTTTACTGTAAAAGACAAATTTTTGCCAACTGTTTATAATACCCACAATGATAAGTTGTATTTTACTGATTACATGTCAACTGGTCTCTTAAAGGAACAACATCAAGTTTGGTTTTGATAAACTTTTTGACTGTTCCATTATAATATTGAATTCCAATGTAGGTTATTAGCTTGGCCAGTCAAGATTCATTTTAAGGAGAAAAGTAGAAGTAAAAAAATATTTTAGAATTGCTCTATGCATCTGATTAATATGAAATGTTGATGATTGAATCAGAGGTCTTAGTGTGATCTAATTCTGAGAAATACTGTATCGCCAACCAACTTTCTTCTTTTTCCTGCTGTAGAAAACTTAAAGAAAACATACAACTCATGCAGCAATGATGAATAAAGAGGAGTAATTCCCTTTAGCTGGTTTATTGTTTGGTAGACTGATTCGTTTAATGATAAGATGGTTCAAACAAATTACAAATTAGAGGTGCAACGACAACTTAGAAAAAATAATAAACCAACTAAAAATGGTGAAAATTTCTGTAGTGTGGCTCTTACATTTCCCCTTTGCTGTAACTACACTTTTTCAAGACTACGCAGTTTGTTATAACAGTATCCTTTACACCTGTGTATGCAGTTACGTAACACGGCTCGATCAGGCTTGGTCCCCTCCTCCAAGACAATGTATACAGTTACTAAGTGTGAAACCCCTGATCAAGGTTAAATTCCAAACTAACACAAAACTTTTGAGACTTTGTTGTTAAAAATCTTAGCTATGTTACAAAACTATGACACAGAGTAGAGGCCAGAACTTAGACGTTAATAGCAACAGTCCCAGCTATTAGTAAATTGAGGCCTTCTAAAAATACTCAACCATATGTTGGGGCTTGGACTATGAACTAAACTTAAATCAATGCAATCTTGTAGTATAGCTTAACAAAAATACAGCAATAATAACAAGATTTTGCAATGAATATTCTGACAACACAGCCAATTCCCGCTGTTTCCTTAAACATTACCAATACAATTCGACAGTGCAATCAACTTACAAAATGAACTTCTTTTACTGTAAATGTATCAATGCTACAAATTTGTGTTATGCACATTATTTAGTGATTGTTACAAATATCATTAAATTAAATTACAGAAACAGTTTTGGCTGCAGGAGGACCGCCATCTTTTTAGTTCAGGGCCAAAATCAGTATCTCAGTAGTTAACTACTAAACTATGAAAACACCCTTGCATAACAACTAGCAGTGGTGTAAACAGCCCAAGATTTTAAGGCTGATTGGTCAGTTTATCAATCTCCAAAGGCTCTTATTGGCTGCCCCCAATTTGCTCCTAATTTTAACTCTTATCTCAACCCCCCTTCTCACTTCAGGAGAGATCCCTCTGTCAGCTGAATAAGTGGCAACCAAGCCCAGCATAGCATTAGCTTCCAGCCTATAGGCATTTGTTTTGCAGACAGGCAAAACTGCTCATGAAATTAATACAATACCTTTGCCAAGTAACTTCAGTGAACTTTCATGAAAGTGCATATACATAATTATGTTCATCAAATCAAGACTTCATTACATTTCTTGATTATTATGAATAGAATCTCAGGTGAGTTAATCCTCTGACTTGGAATAGTGTAATAACACTGAAAATAATATGAATTGAGGTCAATGTTTCTCTGTGAGCACTATAATGTCCTTTTTTTCACTGGTTTTACACCCAGGTAGGTCATTTCATGTTAGCTGTTACAATACTGGATTGTGTAGACTTTTGGTTGGGTGTGAAATGGAGAATAAACAGATGTACTACAAATAGAACATTGAAAATACATTAGGTATTCATTAGAGAACTGTGTCTACAGAATGAAGTCTTATGATGCATTGGATCTTGATGGTGTTTTGGTATTCTGTAATAAACCATGACAAGGTACCTGCTGTGCCCAATTTTTGACTCTTTTTGCAGAGATCGAGCAAATTCAAAATTCAACATGAATGTCCTTGTTTGTATAACAAAAACATTAACCCTCTGCGTGCATGAGCAAAGATCATGACCTCAACATGGAGCCTGCACAGTGAACAAATTTATGTTTAGCTCGGTTTAAGAGAAGCAACTATACGACTCAATGGTATTTGTGAAATGTGCACTTCAAGTGGCTCTCTCTTTTGCAGGATCATTGAGAGTGACATTACATAATGGTGCTAGGCATGGCGATTGCATAAAATACATTGCACAGCATATAGCCAGTACAGTTATGAACGTATACATCTGCCCCCACATGAGTCCAAAATGTTATTGTCTGTATTTCTGGTAGTTCCCTATTACTTGTGTAAAAGAAATGTTACAAGTTACAACAGACTGTTTGTTAATGTTGGTGTTGACAGTAATGAAAAGGTCAAATGAGGATGCCTTACGTAAGTATCAGATCTGGGATGGGCACTCCTAGGACAGATATGTACGATTAATCTTTACATATCGCCCAAGCAATAACAAAGATCAAACACCATGTTCTGATCTGATTTTTCATTATCCTGATCTCTTCCAGTGGCCAGAAGTTTGCAGAAAGGAACATCTTCATGATGATTTAATACACAATAGTACCAAAAACATATAAAGTCAGGGATTGGTTAGTTTGTGTTTATAATGAATAACATAATGAGGCTTTAGGAGGACGGTATATTGTAATCTTTTTTATTTTACTTCATGTTTTCAGGATATGCATGGATGAATTGGGCCATGTTAGGATCTGTATTTCTGGTGATTCCCTTATTACTATTGTACAAGGAACGCTACAACAGACTGGATGTTGATATTGGTGCTAACAGTAACCAAAGGTCCGATGAAGATGCCTTAAAGTATCAGGGTGGAGCAGTTTGATCTATTAAGTTATTTGAAATTTCTTAAAACCACAGAGTGAGAAGATTCTTTGATATTGTGGTCCTTTTTGCCATTGTAAGTTTCCATGATCTTCATGAATTTTTACTGAAATTTTATTTCTTCCAAGTTGCACAGTTGGTAAATGTGTGTGTTATTCTAACGGGTATAAAAGGTTATGTTGTGTGGTCTATATATCATTTTTATCTCAGAACACACGTTTCCTTATGGTGATGTCATATATAGAAAGGTCATGTCATGTCAGAGAACTGTAGAATATCCAATGGTGAATCATTTCACCAATAGTGGACCACAGATTTGTAAGATTCAAATGTTGTGATTTTAGTACTCCAGTTTGCTGGTAAAATTCCACTACAAACTTCAGCTAGGGAGGTAATTATAATTATGGATGCCGGTCGAATTAGACAAATAATGAGTAAAGCTGCTCTGATGTTCTTGTGTAAAGGTAGGAATTGACAATATTGTCTTATTTGTGTATCTTTTATTTCTTTGAGTTTGTTTTTATCTTCTCTTTTGCGACAGTATTGATTTTTCTAGCAATATTGTGATGCAATACTGATTTTTTAATAATGTTTGACAATGAAGTCATTCTTTCTTAATTGTCTCATTAGGAAATCAAATATTTTTAAATTGGATTTCTGCTTCCTTTCAAATTTTGCATTTGTAATTGTTACATAAGATGTATGTTTACTACTTCAAACACCACAAATGTTAAAATCTATCCTGTCAAGTTCAATGTCTAGTACTAGGTGCTGTGTGCTATTGGTTAGCAGTACTTTTTAAAGAGATATTAACACCAGAGAGGTCTTGAAACCTCTCGAGTTATATTACCATACATATGTCAAGTAACAGTGCTCGAAAGTCAAGTAAATATAATTTGGCATGCAAACATGATCTTTCAGGACGTTTTATAACAAGGATTTTCACTTTCAGAATATTTATTCATGACCACTTAGTTTATGGAAATGATTTAAAAGTTCAAAATACAGCAGAAGGGACTTTTGAAAACTTGAAACAGATTGAATCATGCCTAAACTTGCAGGCCAATAATAATGATGTTTAAAGTTACAATTTGCATACTGTATGTTAAATTCATAGTGCAGTCACTTAAGCCTCTCAATTCCTAGTCTGCTTATTGACACCTAGTCTTTCTTTGCCAGATCTGTTTGTATGCCCTAACGGGTTGATCGGGTATAAATGGTATAACGTAGACCCCATGATAGTAGTGCATGGACAATATTTTGACACTTGAGCAAATAACTTCTTAACCATTTTATGTCATTTAGAGTTTTCATTAGAAGAAATTGAAGTACAACTTGTGTGATTTTCTATCTGTCAGTGTTGTCTCCTTCCTCTCTATGCACCCTTTCTGGCAGACTGTCTTATTCATGATTCAAACTTGCCAACACAATAAGAACAATGAGAACAATAAAAGTGCAAACTTTAGTTTCCTATAATGTATTTATTTTTGCAGTGCTTTTGACGGTGTGTTTCATTCGTATGGTCTACTGTTAAGTTAAATGTAACTACAAGAAAGGCCTGTAAAGTCACAATTACAATAATGGTAGGAAAACGATGTAAATAACTCAATGTAAGGCCACCACCGCCCCCCCCCCCACTTTGGTCTTCTTAGTACACCCCAAAATTCAACTCACACATCCCTTGCCTCCATTGACAACATCTCATTTACCCCAACATCTGAGGCATTTTGTATGGGTATTCTGTTACTATTTGTGTTTTGTTGTTACCAGGTGAATAATAATTATATCTTATAGGAACAATATCCATACATAAGATGTGAATCTAGTCACTGTCAAGTGCTTTTGTAAAATTTCTGGAAACAAAGGCAGACAAATTTGTTCAAGTTTTCTATTCAGTAGCAATATATGTTTTGAAGACATCTTAATGTCTGACAGGCATCATTATTTTTTCCCAAATTAGTCAGAAGGGTCTCCTACCTGCAGCAGCATGCCACAAGTTGTTGGAAAATGTCCAAAACTAGTCTACAATACTTCCCAACTGCTGACATTCACAGACCAGTTAATGAAAAATGTCTTGAGATTAGCCTTCAAATTGGTTAATGTTTGCCACATGTGACTACGTTTTCAGGTCTTTCCAGCACACATGTGGGAGATTATTTTGTTCTCAATTCCTGGCTGACCTTTTCTTCTTTTTTGGAGTATTTTTGTCCCTCTTTATGGCCTTCTCTTCAGCAGGAATTCTGCCTACCTCCCTCTTTTTCTGGGTTCTTGGTCTAGATACCGGGGCATCCTCTTGTTCATCTTTCTTGGCTCCCTTCCTGCTTCTTGTCCTCATTCTCTTTGGTGACATTTTGTCAACATCTTCAGGTAGTGATTCTTCAGCTTCCTGTCCAAGAGGTGACACACAAAAAATATGGGTTTTGAGCACTACAAGGATAAGTATCATCAGAGGAAAGGCCTAGTTTGAATAACCTATGATAAACTTTAAGCATTTTCATTGAAGACTGTCTTTATAATACTTGGTCAATAACATTATGCATAAAGGTCATTTAAAATTAGGAAAAGGGTTTACCCTTGATGTTTACTTTAATGCTATGGTCCACTGACCTTTGAACTCTGCTCTACCATATTATCACTCATCTTCTCAATGCTCACCATCATACTTTCCAACGTTTCTTTGGGGTCTAATCTCTGTGATGTTTTGATTTCCTCTGCTTTATCCTTCTTTCCTTTCCTCATACTTCTCCTTGTTGACTTTTTGCTACCATCTGCTGATGAATAATCTACAGTTTCCTGTTGATTCAACAGATAAAACACCTTAGTAAATAAACAATGGAAAACATACTGGGAAATTTGGACAGTGGCAAAGAGCAAAGAACAGTTTGTTTGGGTAGAACAGGTTTCATAGCAGTGACTTCAGGGTTACAAGCCCTGCATTCTACCAACTGAAGTATCTAGGCCTTAGTTGATGGGAATCCCTACACATCCATTTATTTTCTGGGGGCACCAGTCAGAAGCCATAGTACTTTGCATACCCTGTAGCAAGAGATCACAGCCCAATTAATACAACTGAGAAAGGGTCAGGAAATGAATGTCAAGAGAGATCCCTTGCCTGTTATTTTTCACCTTGAAGTAACAGGTTTCAATAATATTCTAGTCAACATTTCTTTGCTCTTTTCCATAAGAAAAGCGGTTTTGTCCACAGAGATGACTTAAATTGAACTTCTTGATATCAGAATTCTGTCTGCAGAAGCCCTGACCTGGGTTGTTGCAATCTCTTTCTCATTGCATCATGACAGTGAATGAGTTTTCATGCAATATTAATTCAAAAGTTAAAGCTTCAATTCCCATTTTGCCCATTTATGAAGGAACTACAAATAAAGGTTGCACACAATGCACAGAAACTTTAACTGAAACAGATGGTCAGAAGAACAGCAACAATTTAGGCAAGGTAGCAATAATAACTGCTGTAGGAAGGCACATTTTATTTTAGTGATTGAACTCACAGTAGGTTTGTTGTATAGCTCTCCATAAATCACCGGTGCAAAATGGCAATGTTTTTATTTTGTTGCACTGGTACAGGTGTTCTTAAGCTGCTTCTCTCTCGTTTTATAGAAGTTGGTCGGAAATTGTATTGCCAGAAACAAGAAACTAAGGTCAAATATTGACACTGATAATTGGCCTATTAATTTGTGCAGCTGGGACTGCTCAGTAGGATGTGTTGTGGTGGGAAAGAAAATTTCCAATATAAGGATAACAAATATTTCACAACTCTATTTTTATGCCAAATTAACTTCATCAGTTAAAACTTCACTTCAAATTGCACAAACAGGCACAGAATATGTTTGCACGATCAAATAACGCTTTTCATAGCTCCCTTAAAGTTGATTTCAATTTTCTTGTCAAGTTTGTACAATTGTACGTTCCTTGTCAATGATACTTGTTAGCCAAATTTAATACAAGAAAATTGAAGTAGAGAACTGAATATGTGAAAGAAATTAGTACGTCAGTAACGTCACAGTGTTGTTGTAAATTCACTGACCTTTATCGATGGTTGTTCAGATCGCTCAGTTACTTCTGCCTGACCTTGTTCTACTCCCTCTGTTGTGACTTGCCTCTCAACATCTTCAGTCTCTGGACTTGCCTTCTGAGTTTTTGTAGGTTCACCTGGTTTGGCAAAAGTAACCTGTGCTGCCTCCCATTCCATTTTCTGAAAATAAAAATCATGTTCCTAATAAATATCCAGTTAGGAGAACACCTTAAATGGAAATACAAATCAATGCCAAGTTTCTATTTCAAGTGACAATCAGTATCCATCAATGATACTGCCAATGTTCACTCCCTCTCAACTCAAAACATCTACATCTGACACATTAACCTATGTAACTACCAAATCAATGCACATCTCTTTGAACTATTGTATCTAAACTTCCAATCAATGCCAATCACCTCATTAAGCTTACATATTCAAACCTAAAAAAGTAGCATAAAATAACTAGCAAATCAATGCACAACTCATTAAAGTTATGTATCTGATCTTACAATCAATGTACATTGCCTCTTTAAACTCACACAACCATGTTTACAAGACTCAAAATTCAATGCCCAACTTTCCAAACTTACATCTGTCTTACAATCAATGCCCATCTCAAACATCCACGCCTGCAACAGTACTGTAAAATAACTCCTAAATCATTGCGAATCTTGCATACTCACATATCCATCTATCTTAAAATGAATGCCCATCTCAAACATCCACCCCTGCAACAGTACTGTAATATAACTTGCAAATCATTGCAATCTTTCATACTCACATATCAATCTTAAAATCAATGCCCATCTCAAACATCCAAACCTGCAACAGTACTGTAATATAACTTGTACATTATTGCGAATCTTGCATACTCACGTATCCATCAATCTTAAAATCAATGCCCATCTCAAATATCCCAACCTGCAACAGTACTGTAAAATAACTTGCAAATAATTGGGAATCTTTCATACTCACGTATCCATCAATCTTAAAATCAATGCCCATCTCAAACATCCACGCCTGCACAGAAATGTAAAATAACTCGCAAATCATTGGGAATCTTTCATACTCACCTATCCATCAATCTTAAAACCAATGCCCATCTCAAACATCCACGCCTGCACAGAAATGTAAAATAACTAGCAAATCATTGC